>JAZKJV010008946.1:0-105606 GCA_037367405.1 Ottelia alismoides
GTAAACTATGATTTGAGCAAAATTTGGAGGATATGTTAAGCATTATTCTAAGTTTCAATTTATAAGGTTGGATTTTGGAATCGAATCGCAAAGGAAAAAAAAGATTACAACAATATACGTTATAATTCCAGTTACAATAGGTGATCCGCTCTCTAGCTGTGGATCCCTAGATAGAGATCCCAATTGAGATGTAAACGAACCGAATACATATACGTGTGTGTGTATACGTGTGTGTGTGCGTGCGTGCGTGCGTACGTGTGTGTGTGTGTGTTAATTTACCTGTTCTAGATGGAGGGCATAGGAGTCTCCGTTCTCACGAATTTGAATGACATGTAGGAGGGATATATATATGAATAAACATAAAAAAATCTAAAAAAATAAAAAGGGGGGGGGGGGAGGGAACTGCTCCACGCAGCAGCCAGCTTGGCTGCTCCGCGGAGCAGCTTCCCCGTTCTCTCTCTCTCTCTCTCTCTCTCTCTCTCTCTCTATATATATATATATATAGGGTAAAATGGGGTAGCCAACTTGGTTACTCCCACCCCTATTTTTCCCTCATTTTTTATTTTTTTAGAAAATAAAAATTTGTATATTCATCACTATATCCTCCAACATTCTATTAAAATTTCGTCAGAAACAGAGACTCCTAAGCCCTCCATCCAGACGTCATTTTTTTAACGGTCGTAGGATTTTTTAAATCGACCATGTTTGGATGGAGGCCTTAGGAGTCTCTGTTTCTGACGAAATTTTAATAGAATGTGAGAGGGATATAGTGATGAATATACAAACTTTTATTTTCCAAAAAAATTAAAAAATGAGGGAAAAATAGGGGTGGGAGTAGCCAAGTTGGCTACTCCCTGGGGCAGCCCCATTTACCTCATATATATAGGGCTTATGCAGAGAGCCCTGTGCCCATTTGGGTTGTGTTGAGCACCAAACGTGGTCTTGCCACGTGTATTTGTTGGTTTTATTTGGTAGACGCTGGGTATTAGTCATAACTATATTTCTAATTATAGGCTACCACGTATTTAACGATGACTATATTTCCAATTATACAGTGTCCTTAAAAAAGGGATGACGGTTTTGGAAAGAAAAGATTCAAATAAATGATTTCATGCGGATTATTATGATCCAAACGACTGAATAGTAACAAATATACTCTGGTCAAGTAAATGAGATCGGTAATAATCAAGACAACGATCAGTAAATTTTCCATCCAAATTAGTTTAACATGTGCAGAATTTAGTAATACATATACAATGGTCAAGTAAATGTGTGTTGTGATATCAGTAATAACAATAACAAATGATTAGTAATACCATTGCCTATGTAATGCGTATTGCATTTAATGCCTATGCATTCATTTCTGTAATATTTTTTCTTTTTTCGTCGACAAAGCATTCTATTTATTCACTAATTCAATTTTCCTTTTGTGCATGTATTATAACTTCTTTTTCAAAGTACTATTACCATATTAATCGTATAGAAAGTGAATATGTTAATGATTATATGTTACTTTCTTACTTAAGCAAATGTCCGTGACTTACTAACCATTTATTTTATTATTACTGATCTATGTTACTTTCTTACTTTTTTTAATTGAGCAAGTCCGTGACTTACTTGAGCAATGTCTGTGACTTACTAACCATTTATTATATATTACTTGAGTATTGTTTGTAAATTACTGAATTCTGTTCAAAGTAATACTACATAAGGAAATCACTGGCCATTTGTTATGGTTTTACTGACTTTACAACGAGCGGTTACTGAACTAATTGTAATTGTTACTGAAGTTATGGTTACTAGTATACATACATCAATTACTGATTATGTAATTACTAGTGTCCATACAATATTTAATGATTACAATGTCCATATTACTGAACCCATTTTGATTGTTACTGAAGATATAGTAACTTAGTACTTCTAATAATTATAAGACAATTGAGTTGGAATATACTGAAGTTATATGCACAATAACTGAATATGCATGTCCATATTACTGACTCATTGTGATTAGTTACTGAAATTATAATTACACATCAATTTATTTTTAGTAATTATATTTGTTAATTACATCTTTTATTGGTTATAGAATGATGTGTTCTTAAATATTATTGTCAAATAAGTTATTTTCGCCTTTTTAATCAGTAAGTATGCAATGATCATCAACACTTCTTATTTTTTCTTCTGAGAAACATAAAGAAATGTTTGGACATCTGGCATACCTGAAATAATAAATTGTCAATAGCATTTGTGAAAAATACATCAGTAACAATGTAAGACATATATATACAAGAAAAGTAATAATTGTATTTATAACAGTAACTTAATCGAAGCATAGGTAATTTTGTAGAGCTACATAAGTAAGTATTGAATTGTGCAGTAAGATAAAACTTCGGAATTCATATTACTAAGAATTCACTATTTCGAAAGTAAGTAGATTCATTTTGTGAAAAGAATCGTTAACTTTTACTTCTATATCAGTAACTAATAGCAAAGGACAAGTAAATATTTAAATTACTCAGGTAATTTGTAGAATTTTCATCAGTAATAATGACTATAAGAGCAGTAACTCAGTACATCTTCAAAGTAACACACGAAAAAGTAATAATTTCTATTAGCATTAGTAACATAAAAAGTAACATGTAGTATTTTCTTAAAATACATAAGTAACTATGAATGGATTTTAATTAGTAAGAATGATAAAATAGAAAAGTAATATATGATATATTATCAGTAACATATGCAAATACCATCAGTAACTTGGTATAATTTTTCTGAAATAATGATTTCGCTATCCAAATCCAATTGTAAGACATATATTTTCGCTCCTTCTGATACGATCATTTCGCGATTCAAATCCATCTTGGAAGCATCGTTCATCATTGCTTCTGAAGAATCATGAACAGTTTCCATTCACAGATGATCCATCGCATTTGAAACTGAAAATGAGAACTAAAAAAAAAACGATCAAATTCTACAAAAGAGCAATAAATAAATATCTAATAAACAACAAAAAAACTTACAAATCGAGGACTTGAAGACGATCTTCTTTCGTCGCTGGAGGTCTTGAGATTTCGCATCACGAGTAAACCCATAGATGATTTTAGAAATTTTGAAAATAAATACAATGCAATGTCGGATAGAATAATTGCGAACCAAAAAAGTAAACCAATCACAAGGAGAATGCGGAGGGAGTTTGTTATGATAAGGATTGACGCTAAAAAAAGGGATTGGATGAGATACAATAGGATCATTAGATCATGATCGGAAGGATGAAAGCACGGGCTCGTTTGAACTCAAATGGGCACAGTGCTCTCTGGATAAAAATCCTATATATATATGTATATATATATATATGTATGTATGTATGTTACCATATCCTTATCCATTTTAAAATATAGATACAGATACAAAAACAGATACAATATGGATATTGAAAATTGCAAAACATATCCTTAAATATGAGTATAGATATGGAAACAATAATCACAATTCAGATGCGGATATTTTACGAACAGAAATGAATTATCATGCATATAAGAAATGCGTCATAAATTCTAATGCTTACATTTAGTAGGATTGTTTGGTAAAGTTGAAACTAATAGCAAATCAAATCAAAATTAATATATTACAAGACAACAACATACAAAAAGAAACTATAGTATTATACTAAGTTAATAATTGTATAATAAATGATTAAATTATATATATATATATAGGGTAAAATGTGTATGCCCCCTATGGGGAGCTAACTTAGCTCCCCCCGCCCTTTTTTCACAAAATATTTTTATTTTTTTTGAAATCTAAAACCGTGTAAATTCATTATTAAATCCCTATATTATGTCATTCAAATTTCATTCGAAACAGAGATCCGTACGACCTCCATCCAAACGGGGTCGATTTAAAAAATCATGTTACCGTTAAAAAAATGACTGTCTGGATGGAGGCCGTAGGAGTCTCTGTTTCACACGAAATTTTTATGACATAATATAGGGATATAGTGATGAATATTCATGGAAAAAAATTTCAAAAAAAATAAAAAATTTTGAAGAAAATAGGGTGGGGGGAGCTAAGTTAGCTCCCCCTAGGGGGCAGCCCCATTTTCCTCATATATATATATATATATATATATATATTTCTTCTCATATTTGAAAATGACTTTAGATGCAATATATTGCAACTAATCATATAACATATTTGGAGATATACATATACACAAGTTGATCTATGTATATCCAATATAAATACAGATTCAACAATGCGGATATCAATATCCAAATCCGTAAAAATTATGTTACCATATCCATATCCTCAATAATTAAAAACAATATCGTATCCTTATCAATATCTGCAACAAAAAAACTCATATCCATATCCGTATCCGTTAAAAATAAAAAATTCATATCCATATCCTCGTAAAAAGGATACGATGGCGGACCCAACCCTTGGATTGAAGGACCGAGTCACATGCTTCCTTGCACATGACCAACTAACTTTGCGCTGAGACCCTTGGAGAGTTAATAAATTGCACAAAGATCTTCACCACACTCACAGCTAGCTACCATTGGGATTTGTTTAGTTACCGGTGTGGGGTGGTGTGAGATAACCTCATGTGAATAGCAGCTATTTGGATGATTATTAAGATCGGAGAGGATTGTAATAAAGAATGTGATATGATGTCATAGTAGTGGAATTCTAATTTAGGGGATAAACAGGGTTACTCGAGGCAACCCGGTAACCAAACTGGCACTGCCTGGCATCTTTTGATTCTTAGTGGAATCCGTTGGAATTAAATAGAAACACTTATGAATTGTTGAAGTCATGGAATTTCTTTATTCTTTATTCTGTATATAATCATAGATATATCATTTGGATATTGCGTAAGTGATTGACTTACAAAACTTTTGAAACTTACTTCGAGGAAAAATATTGATACATACACCGAAAATGAATTAAATTGCTAATGTCTTCTAGATTTTTAGCTGGTTCATTTTGCAAAATTTCAAAAATCTAAAAGCACCTTGTGAAAGCCCTTTAATTGTTCTACGTTCAACGATTTTTGAGAAATTTCTCATGCTGGATTGATATTTTAAAAATTGAAAACCCCCATATAGTTGATTCTATAGGGTTTGATTTTTACTTATTGCTCTTATTTCAGAAAAATACAAAACAATTAGGATAAATTAGTCACACTTGGGCACATCAATAATTTTTTGTTCCAGTTTGTTTATTACCCCAATCTAATAAAAATATAAAAAACACTAAAAAACACACAGAAAATATTAAAGTTCACGTATGTTCAAAAAGTACAAAAATGTTGTTTAGATTATTTATATATTTTAAGGAAAAAAGTGTTTAAGGGGATATTTTGACAATAATTCATATTTTAAAACCCTCATAATTTTCCATTATTTCCATTTTAATTTTAAAACCTTATTTTTATTTCTTTTATTTCAATGTATTTTCAAAATTAACAAAAATATAAACATTAATACCGCAAAAAATAATTATTTGTATTTTTAATATATTTTTATCACTTATTATTTATAGTATAACTCTTTTTACCTTTATTTTCCTTTATTTATATACACATTCGTAAAACATTTTTCTTCTCTGTTATATTAAAAAGATTAATTGAAAAAATGCAATATTAAACACATAAAATTTAAAATTAAACACACACATATATTAAATCCTTTTCATAATTATTAAGTAAACTACTTCTTTTTATTTTATTTTATTATTAGAAAATATGGAAAATTACTAATTTAAAATTAAAAATAAAAATAAAAAATCAAATATAATTAAAAATACAAAATAAAATAAAATAAAACACAAAGACACATGGTAATCATACATTTGGCTTTGTAATTGGATTTAAACACACCTCAGGTCATTACACTCATTTAGCGTCCAACTCTCTGAGTTCGATCATGGACTTACCAAGCATGTTAAAAAAATGATATATCTTTTGCTAATTAATTGATGATAGGTTGGTACTACCACCAATGATCCTTTTTTCTTTTCGGATATGCTACACCCTTAATTGTCAATTATATGCCAACAAGTTAATAGCATTTACCTCACTATAAAAATTTCAAGGAATTTTTATATTTTATATGATATATAATACATATATAGTATTATGTGAACGAGAAAAGTCAATGATGATTAAAAAGGTATTATTATCAATTAATCTCTATTTATTGTTATTAAACCTTATACTCTAACTAAATTATTTATGTTACAAAAATACCATATGTTATCAGGACCTATAATTACCTCTTTTGAATGTGATTTCATTAAATCCACATGAAGAGTGAGAAGTTGAATCATATTCTCCTCTTTTGTGTACGGGAGAAAGAGAGAAACTCACAAGTGAAAGTAAATTTAGGAGTGCACATGGATCATGTTGGATTCTGATTTTAGTGCAATCCATGTTCAATCCAAAGTTAAGGAATTTTACTTTTTTTTTCAAATCCAATCCATTTTAATCCATTAAATATTTAAATGCAATTGAATCGACCGCATCATGAATTGGATCAGATTGAATCAAACTATTTAAACTTAAATTGTCCCACTTAATAGTCTACTCTTATGTTGGTATCTCTTCAAACCTTAACTTAAATTATGGTCTTAAAATCGATGTTATGGACGGGTATAAATAAAAGAACTTTTAAGAGAAATGGATTTAATATGATCATTAAATAAATAACTAAATAACATACATGTGGTTTGTAGAAGTAGTATATTTCCTTTGAATAAAATTGCAAGTATGCACATATATTAATTCGGAAGTGCAAATAACCTCCAATAATAAATGATGGAGTTTCTCAATAAGTTACACGATGGATCACCTTTCATCACCATTGATCGATCATGTTGCTACTTTTACTTTTAATTGGGATGTACAACATGGATTTTTTCACAGAAGTTTTGTGCCTAATTACTTCTATTTGTTATTATGCTTATGATTAAAAGGATATAAGATCTCACAATATAAACGCCTCTACCTCCTCGTACTATTATTATGCATCGGCTCCATCGAGAAAGAAATAAATTTTCTCAGCTCTCCTATATCCTTTTGGATTTGAATACGCACTTATAATTTTGAATCTTGAATAGGATTCGAGTATATAACTATTATTACAGATTTGAATCCAATCTTTTGTGGATTTACATATGCACTTATTTTTTAGTATATGCTCTATTGCTTTGTACATTGGCCAGTCACATTGAGTTTTAATAAATAGAAGTCCAGCCAAAATATCAAAACCCTCAAATAAGTATTTAAATGTGAAGAAGGTAAGCTAAGTTCACTTCCTTTGGGGTACAAAGATCGTTAAATTAAATCTACACTTGTTTTGGACTATTGAGCATGCCTACTCTTGATGTAAAGAGGATATAAAAAAGGAAACCCCCCTTTGTGAGAGAGTTTATCCTAAAAATCTGAAAGAACTTGCTAAATGCACCCTCAATTTCGAACTCTTCTTAATAAATCCAAAAATTAATAATTCATGAGTTTTACAAGAAGCAATGTCTATGATATAATTATGAGAAGGTGGTGTGCGAGAGAGGGAGGGTTGATGTGGCGACACATTTTCTGCGAAGGAGGTCGTGCATGAGAGATCCCTACAAGGAGGTAACATACTAAGGAGAAGACCTTTAATCTTGTAAGGAGAAAATGGATGAAGGAGAATCTTGTTCTTTGAGATGAGGAGTGGTTCTTCAAGATGAGCTTTACAATATAATTTTTATTTTTTTAATTCCCAGCTAAAAGTTTTTAGTAGATAAATATGTTTTTAAATTATAATTTGTTGGCATCTTTAGACCTTATTTCAAATACATATTATATTCTCATATTACTCATGCCTGTATATTTAAATTTGACTTAAACATAATTTATTTGTATTTATACGGCTGTTAGAGATTTCCTAATCTCACCATCTTAATGCCATAATGTATACGTTATGATTGCTCCATGCAATATCTTTATCAATGGTTTTAATTCCTTTCAAATATCCTTTTATTGCATGATCATTATTATTATTTATCATGCAAAGGGATTGTACGTTACTTGTGCTAAAGGGTTATTTCAAGTTGTGTGCCGTTGAAATTAGGATGAAAGAATTTATAGATATTAATTTTAATATCACCTCGCATGGAGTTATTATATATTTTCATATTCAACGGCCATGCTTTAAGGAAAAAGCATTTAAGCTTTTAATTATTTTTTTAATAACTCTAACGTTACTTTTGTGCTTTAACTCTCCTTTTGCATTTCCTAAAACAAAGTTTACGTTATTAAAGCTTGTGCATATTCTAGTAACGGATTTGATATGCGTTGTAAATAAATATATGTTCTATTTGTTGAGAAAACAATATATACAATACACGACCATGCATATCGAGAGAAAGATAGAAGTGTGATATTCTCGTATCGGAGATTGAAGGAACAATCTATTGTTGCTCAACGATCTCGATGTTGGCGCGTGCACGTCCATTGAGATCTCGCCGTTGTATCCTGGAGAGTAGTCGTACCAATACCGATTGCACCATCGGAATTTCCGTGGGGGTACGAATCTATTCTTAAGGTCAGTGCATTTTGCACGCCTCGGCAAGTTGGTTCATCTCATCAAATCCGGTATTATCTAACCCTCCTTATATTTTTATATATTTATATTTATTATCCTATTATTCTACCTACATAATTTCCTTTGTAAAATAAATTATGTATTACACTATTTATATTTGTTTTGTAAATTTGCTACAATACAGTTTTTTTACATTTCCATCAAGTGGTTTTTAGAAAATGGGCATATTCATTTTGTAAAATTCTATTGGTCATTGTAAATGTTCTTTCTCATTTTGTAATAATTGTATGGAGTTCTATAAAATAAATTGACAGTTAGTATTTCATCAATTATTAAAGTAGAAATAAATAAAATATAAAAATGAGATTTGTAATATTCAAACTTCCTTTGTAAAAAATCATGCCCGCTTTGTAATATTTATATGGGATTTTGCAATAAAAAATACACTATTAGTGAATGATAAAAGAAACAGTAACATGTAGTAAACAATATGAGATTTGTAAAAAAGAATACGAGATTCATAAATTATGAAGTAACATGTAGTAAACAATATGAGATTTGTAAAAAAGAATACGAGATTCATAAATTATGAATTAAGAGGTTTCGCATTCGAGAGCTATAATTATTTTAAAAATACACAATGATTGTTTATTACAATTTACGTGGACAAAAGTATATGAATAATAGCTGGAAAATATCTAAATAACATCCCTCGTGAATCCAATGCTTAGATAATAATCAAATGAATCTAGTAATGAAAACGAATCAACTTATTTATACAAAACTAATAGCAAGGCACGACTTAATCGTACAAAATTTGGTCGAGGTTGGAATTATTGAATGAAAATGTTTTTGTTAATCAATTGTTTACAAGATACACGCAAAAATAACATAAAAAATATAATGCAAGATTTGTGAGATCTTTCTGGGATTTTATGGATATAAATAAATAGAATCAAACATATGATAAAAATAGTTGTATACACACACCCTACAAAATTTGTAAACTACAAAATTATATAGATTGTAAAAAAATTGACACACTGAATGGTTTTAAAAAAAATACTAGCTATATATAATTAAGGTTTTCATTCAATACACTATTTTTGTAATTCTATCTTAGTGTACATGTAATGTTAATGTCTGTTATCAATTCTATGAGATAAAAATTGTAAAATATAAAGAGAAATGCCTAAATTGATGTTGTCTTTTCGTAATCAGGAAAGCCTCGCCCTTATTTTTTTATTTTAACGTATTTTTTGATAGCACATGCTGATTTAATTCACTAGATGACAACATCAACTCATTTATATTTCATGTACAATAGACAAATCTTACATGTCCATCAAGAAATGGTCATTTTCGGCAATTTTGAGACCGTTAAATTTGACATGCTTGATGGATGTGATAGATTCTTGAATTGAGTCGAGATTTGAATGAGAATACGTCGATATATAGTGATCTAAACGTCATGTTTTATTAGAAAATAACGAAAAGAACTAAATGTGAGGGTAGCCAAGTTGGCTCCCTCACACAAAGCACACACATAAATAGATACACAGATAAACACGCACCCACATATATATGAACATTTCCAATGAGCCTTGAGCCTATTAGGATCATAATGAGCACATTCATTTATATTAATAATTTCTATGCTTTTGAGTGCAATGCTTATTGATTTACAAATGTTATACATATCCTTATTGCTAGTAATTATTTTCATAAAAAGAAAACAAAGTAAATTAATATAAAATGATTGTATCTGCTTTTGTATTGTTAATGTCTTTATATTCATATTAATGACCATTTCTTACTAATTTAAGATTTTTTTAAAATGATTAATAATAACAAAAATGCGTTATAATAGTTTTGAATGAATACGAATTATTCTCATAATGATAGAAAATATTAGAAAAAATAAGTATGCTCAAAGAGAGAGAGAGAGAGGGATGCACACACCCTCATATTTTCTCCCTCATATATATCCATTCACATATATGTAATATAATTACCCTCACTAAAGTGTGATACCAATAAAAGGTTTTATGCATATGCAAATAGTAGAAGAGAGAATTTTCAAGTAAGTTTAAAGATAAATTTTTAAAAAAAAATTATCATAGATGAATATACACGGTTTAATTTTAAAAAAGTAAAAAAAAGTATAGAAACTATCATATGTAGTAGCCACGTTAACTGCACATGTAGCAGCCTCCTTTTCACTTCTAAAAATATGTTACACATGAAAAATATGTCGTATATATTTATTTGAGGAAAGGGAACCTGCTGCTAAAAGCAGGCAAGCTCCCTGCTGCATGCACGTTGTTCGATGGAAGTGTTCGCAGCCATTGGATGTAGGGATGGCTATTGAGTCACGGCTCGATGAGCTACACTCGGGCTCGGCTCGTGAGCCCAGCTCATTAAGCTATCGAGTCGAGTCTGATCCAGAATTTTGGGCTCGATAGCTTAACGAGTCGAGCTCCTCGACTCGATAACTCAATAAGGGGCTCGATAAGGAATATATGTACATATATTATTTATATATTTATATATAATAAAAAATAAAATTATCCCTTTGCAATTTTCCCTCCACTAACTTTGACCCTCCTACGAGTTATGACCCAATTCTCAAATCAGTCACATTCTCATCCACACATTTATCCCCCGCTCACGCACTAGAAAATTAGTAATTTTTTATAAGCAAATATAATGTTACAATATATATAATAATTAAGATTTTATATACAACTTGGTTAGTGGCCTACTGGTAAGGAACACAGTCTTTGATAGAGCAGGTCTTGAGTTCGAACTCACACAAAACACTTTCCACCAAAAAGTATCCATTTTCCTTAACGAGCTCGACTTGGGCTCGAGCCTAGACCATGCTCGATAAGGAGCTCGGGTTCGATAAGAGCTTGAGCTCATTGAGCCCAAGATCGAGCCAGCTCGGTTGGGCTCGAATGAGCCTGAGCTCAAGCTCAAACCTAGTTGGGCTTATCAAGCTCGAGCCCGAGCCAAGGGCTGGCTCAGCTCGTTGGGCTCGATAGCCAGCCCTAATTGGATGGGAATAGAACAGGACCCCATAACTTTGGCACACACACACACACACACACACACACACACACACACACACACACACTCTCTCTCTCTCTCTCTCTCTCTCTCTCTCTCTCTCCTCCAAGCGGCCCTTTCCTCCACGCAATGCACTTCCTTATTTTCCCCCACCTCCACCGGAGCCCGCATGACTTTCCTCCAAACCCTAGGCTGCTCGCAACCCCAAACAACATCCGCGACTGATCCGCACACCCTCAATACCATCCCCATAAGACCCACGCCCTCGACTCCTCTGGAGGCGCACATAGAAACCTCTTGTACCTCATCTTACCACTCCCCTTTCCTGAATATGGCCGTGACTCCTCTCTCGGATTGCTGGAATGATTCTCAAATGATATTATTGATTCCCAAACACAAATTTAGGACTGCTTACAGTGATTGTATTACTCATTGATGTTATTCCCACCAGAGGAGAGAAATGAACATGTTTTCTTTATGTTAAGTCCCTCTCATGCTTTATTACAATAAATATGCAATGCACAAAATATGTGCTATGATCATACTATGCAGGCACAACTGACCTTGCACATTGTACACACTATATTAATCAGTCAACTTCCTGCCTAGATGTAGATAAGAGATGTCAATTTGGTGGGTGTTTGATACAGAACACGAACTAATTTTGAATATAAGCATCCTAATGATGTGTCCTGTATACTTCACATTACTCTTGATTTATCAATATATGTTTAAACCTATATACATTGTGATATAACGACATTAGATGTATGTTTAAGGTATTGAACTTATATCACACTTTGTAGTGGATCAACTTTGTTAGATATATGTCAAAGATATGTGTTTGTATCAAATATTGAATTCTAGGAATGTTGCAGTATGTTTATGGAGTATACTTCTAGTATTGATTGGTTGCTGCAACTAGGTACATCAAACAAATATTCAAGAGTTTATATCTAAATGTATAACAAGAACATATACATTACAATTTAAGTATTTCGTGTATGTCGTTATGTCTACAAATCTAGATTTCAGTTTATTATGAGAAAGTGAGAGTCAATAAAGGAGCAAAGTCATATTTATAGGTGTATCTCCCCAAAAAATATACAAAAATGAAGGCAACAAGAACCGTTCGATACAAGGTCACTGCAAACATTGTGATTGGCATTAGAATTGCATGTGCAATGGTATCACAATTAAAAATTTTAGTCTTGTTAGGTGTTTGCAAATAAAATTAAATTTGTTTGTGCTTGCCGGTTGGTGCTTGCCGATGGTTGGTGTTTCCTTGTCCAGCATGTTCGCAACATATGCAACCACATGCAACAGATGAACATCCAACATTCTTTTAACCAATAAAATGTCCATAATACACCACATGCAATAGATATATTTGATATTGTTGTGTCATTCATTATTATTTCCACTAAGAAAATACACAAATAGAAGTAATACACCATTACAACTGAATGTCACACTTGTACATGCACTATTATTCTATTATACTATAAATACAACATCGGTCATTTCTATAGAGAACATGGAGCAATTCACCTCATATCAAAAAAGTACATGTAGCATCCTATCAAAAACACATCAACAACTGAATATGCAGCACCATCACAACAACTGAATATTGCAACTTGTCAAATGTCCAAAGTGAAAACACATTAACAACCGGATATGCAGCGCCATTGCAACAACTGAGTATTGCAGCTTGTCAAATGTCCAAAGTGAAAACACATCAACAACTGGATATGCAGCACCATCACAACAACTGTATATCGCAGCTTGTCAAATGTCCAAAGTTCATATCTTGAAGCCAAATATTGTCGTGTCTTCATAACATGTTCATCAAATTCTTACCCTTCTAGTGTCGCTAAGTAATTGACAACTGATGAATCATAATTTATATAGTAAAAAATAACTGTAAATAAAGTGATGACATTTCTTTTTAGTATAAGCTTTGAACTACCTTATCTTTAATTGACATATAGTTTAATTGGTAATGGAATCTTTTCACTATTATTATGATGAAATATAGATAGGACACACCAATTATTTACTGAGATATTCAGATGAAAAACAAGTATGAAAATCAACAATAACTTACCAGTTCCAAAGAGAAAATAGATGAACTCACGTCAAAAGAAAGTCACTTGCTTCTGTTGAAGGAGATGAATAATGATGGATACCAGAGACACACAGGATAGTGACCCAAAATCTTTGGAAAAGTAAACACAATTATAGGATGAACATGTAATACGATCCTAACAAACCTTAATTCCCCATAACAATTGAGATAAATATTTGTTTTCCAACAACCATAGTAGACCACCTATGGCAGTGACGACTCCAGGACAACCTTGCAACAACTGCAGATAATCATAAATGAACACTCTATTGTTAGAGAACAAACGAGTATCTATCATTAATATACTCTTATGAGTTGTTCTGGTCATTTCAAAATAGAAAGAACAACTATGAAGAATTCCATAAAATTAAATACATATAAAGATAATTCAAAATCAGACAGACATAGATTTGATATAAGTGATTATTCCATAACACTAGTTCTCTAGCGATTGTTCCATAACGTTTGTTCTCTAGCTATTATTCATTACATTTGTTCTAATTCAGGTACCATTTGGTATATACGGCTATTGCAACTTGAAAGAAGTCGCCAGCAATTGTTCATAATATGTATTTGATTTACCATAGATAGTTCAAACACATATATGACAGAATTTACAAAATACAACATCATCATTATAGATCAAACAAACCCACCTATTATGATACCATGGGAGAGATCGTGTGGGAAGAGGGGGCAAGATGGTGGCCAATAAACTACAAAGGCTACTGCCAGGAGATGTATGGGTAACTAGCGACGTAGAGGAGCGCATGATGAAGCCACATTTCATCATCTTTATTCTATCATTTTGGCATCAAAAACCCTTGCAAATGCGTGTAAATAACACTAAATCCATCATCTTAGCATTCATGCATGTGCATCCAAATAGTGTATAAAATAGTGTAAATAAAGCCAAAATTATAGAATAAATAAAAGAAAAGAAAAAGAATAAAATATTGTAAATATTTTATGACCCAAAACCCTGAGACCTAGGCATCTTGATGAATAGGTCGACAAAGAATAAAGTAGGGGGAGATAAGGGTCAAAATACGTTCAAAATACCTATTCTTTTTAATGCACTCTTTATTCATTTTGGGACCTATTTTTGGTTCCACTTTTATACCTCAAATAAAGAAACTTTGAACATGAAAGTTGTAGATAATTTAATAAATAAAAAAACAAAAATGATTTCACTGAAAAATATCGTACAGATAAAAAGATATGATCTGAATAAGATTCCAGAACTCCAACTTCCCAGACCTGTATCTTGCAAATAAAAACTTGAAATATACCAAACTCACTTTTAATTGTATATAGCATAAAATAATCTATTTAATGGAGGTAGTTTCGTATTTTTCGGAGTTACGGTTTGAAAGTTGAGTTTTGGACCCTTGTAGTATACTTGTATAGATTAAAATGTTCAATTTATTCTTTATTCATTATTTTTATAATTTTATATTTTTATAATTATGTACATATTACTTATAATATATTTGTACATTAAAATCAGAATAAAAACCTAAATAAAACTCAAAATAAAGATACTTGTATATATGATACATAGGTATACTACCTATACTTATACATGTATAATATGTATTTATATTTTATTTAATATACAAAACGCATCAGAAAAATAAAACAAAAATATATTTGTGTGTATAAAAGTATTCCAGGATTTTATAAAATACTAAACAAAAATAATAAAATTAAATACACAAAATAAAAATAAAAGAATAAAATATATAGATATTATACCTATAAAGGGTATAAAAGTAAACTTGTAAAAATACATCTCATAAAAATAATTAAAAATCATAATAAAATAACTTATAAAATAATAAACACTTTTTATTTTATAACCTAAATAAAATAATATCATTTACTTTTTTAAAATGAATTTAGAATTGATTTTTTCTAGGTTTTTTCTGGTTGGTCCACGTGGACCAACCCGGGGGCCAGGAGAGTTGACCTCGGGTCAACTCTCTGCCGGTGGTGGTACTGAGGCCACCACATCTACTTTTGTTGAGCCCCCTTCTACTGTGTTGCCACATTTTGTATCTCGGGACTGTAGACACAAAAAGAACAAAAAAATGAATAAAGGAAAGGCTTCTGTGTATACTCCAGATCCATATGTGTTGCATGATGATGATTGTATGGATTCCATTCCGTCACAGGCACAAAACCTATTCCTAGTCCTCCATCTGAGGAGGCCCCTACTATCCCCTTCCTTGAAGCACTCCGCTTGGCGAAGGGAAATAAACGAGAAAATCCAAAAAAGGACCAACAGGTAGAGTTCAGCAATCAGATGATTGATCGATTCCATATTCAGATGACTCTACAAGAAGCCCTTGAGCACATCCCCCTCTTCAAAAAGAACCTGAAAGAGAAGACCACCATCCGCAGGAAGAGGAGGAACCACAGAGATCAGATTCATGTGCTCACTCATTTCACTTGTTGCACCATTCAGAACAAACTGTCAGCCAAGAGACCCGATGCAGGAGCTCCCTATGTCAGATGCGAGATTCAGGAGCAACAGTTTGATCGCACTCTATTAGACAACAGCTCTTCGATTAACCTTCTTCCGACAGCCTTACTTGATCGATTCGAGTTTGGTCCTCTTATTAGGAGCAGGACAGTCCTTCAGTTTGCTGACAGATCGACTAAGAGGCCGAAGGGGTTATTGAAAGATGTGGTCGTTACCATTCAGAGCCTGAAATTCCCTGTGGACTTTGTTGTTTTGGACATGGAGATCCTTGAGTCGGTAACCGATGCCCCCATCATACTTGGACGTTCGTTCTTGGCCACAGCCAAGGCGGTAACCGATCATGACAGTGGGAAGGTATGTTTTCGCGTAGAGGGTGAAACCATACAAATAGAGATGATCGAAGAAACCAGAGCCAGAGAGTTAGAATGCTCAGAGCAGTCCAACGAAGCCGCGCAGATGACAGAGGAAGAGCTAGACATCCACCAGGAGTGCGACTTTGTGATGACAGATGATGAATCCAACTAGACAGATCTCGTAGCACAGACCCTCGCCTTGCATACATATTCACCTTCTTTACAGCTTGTGGCAGTTGAGAGTCTGGAGAGCACACACCTGGACGAGGATACTTTTGTGGCTGACAGTGTTGAGACGAGTGGTGCCGATGAATTTCAATCTTGTTCTTCCAATTCAGATCCCTCGGATTCAAACATTGATTGGGATGATTTTGATGAATATTTGCCATGTCTGATTCCTTCTGAGCCGGCAGCTAGGATGGAGTGCGAGCCAGTACAGTTTATTGAAGATTCAGCAATACTCCCCTCGTCAGATATTCATGCAGAGTGAGAGTTCTCCCATGCAGACCTGGTAGCTTTTACACAGACTTATCAGAAGCCAGATCTGCCACCTCCCAGTTGTCCAGAACTGAAACCTCTGCCGCAGTCGCTGAAATATAGATTCTTTGCGGGTGAACCAGATATGCACCCATTCATTATCTCAGCAGGTTTTACTGGAGAACAAGAATCTTGTCTGATGGAGGTTCTTGAAAGAAACCGCAAGGCGATAGGATGGAGTATAGCTAATCTCCAGGGGATTAGTCCAGCTCTGTACTCCCACCACATCTATCTTGAGGAGAATGCTAGGCCGTCGCGTGAGTTCCAGCGACGGTTGAACCCTAATCTTCAAGATGTGGTCATGAAAGAAATATCGAAGTGGTGGAGCGCCGATTTTATCTACCCCATCTCCGACTCCAAGTGGGTTAGTCCATTACATGTGGTACCCAAGAAGACGGGTATCACTACAGTTGTGAATGAGTATGGAGAGGAGATCGCTACCCGAGTACCTACTTCTTAGAGGGTCTGTGTGTACTACAGACGTTTGAATGAGGCCACCAAGAAGGATCATTTCCCATTACCATTCATTGATCAGATTATCGAGAGGCTAGCTGGGAAAAGTCATTACTGTTTTCTTGACGGGTACTCCGGATATAATCAAGTGGCCATTACGCCCGAAGACCAGGAGAAAACGACATTCACCTGTCCGTTTGGGACTTATGCTTTCAGACGGATGCCCTTTGGTCTATGTAACGCTCCAGCGACATTCCAAAGGTGCATGTTGTCCATTTTCTTGGACATGGTGGGTGATTGCTTAGAGGTCTTCATGGATGACTTCTCGGTCTATGGCGACGGGTTTGATGCTTGTCTTGACTGCCTAGACCGTGTGCTTCAGCGCTGCATTGAGGTCAACCTTGTATTGTCTTGGGAGAAGAGTCACTTCATGGTGACTCAGGGGACAGTCCTTGGTCATATTATCTCCAACAGGGGCATGGAGGTCGATCCGGCCAAGGCGGATATCATTATAAAACTCATTCCACCGTCCAATCTGCGTTAATTGCGGTCTTTTCTGGGGCATGTCGGTTTCTACCGACGGTTTATTCATGACTTCAGTCGAATTGCCCGACCGCTTATTGATCTGCTGACGAAAGACACCGAGTTCATTATAGATGATAAGTGTCTTACATCTTTTGAGACTCTCAAGAGTATGGTTATTTCGACGCCTGTCCTTCAGCCACCCGATTGGTCTCTCCCATTCGAGATCATGACAGATGCTTCAGATTTTGCTGTTGGGGTTGTGCTTGGACAGAGGCGGGATGGATTGCCGTTTGCCATTCACTACGCCAGCCGGACTTTGAATGCCGCTCAGCGGAATTATACTGTGACAGAGAAAGAGATGCTGGCCGTAGTCTTTGCTTTGGAGAAGTATCGATCTTATATTCTCGGATCTAGAGAGACAATTTACACAGATCACACCGCCATCCGGTATTTAATGGCCAAGAAGGATGCCAAAGCTCGTCTTACCAGATGGATCCTTCTGCTCCAAGAGTTTGACATTGAGATTAAGGATAAGCCTGGAATTAAGAATGTGGTGGCGGATCATCTTTCCCGTTTGGAGAATCTTGAGGAATCTGAGCCCAACGCACCTATCACAGAGACATTACCAGACGAGGCGATTTTGGCGATCTCCTCACTCCCATGATATGCCGACTTTGTAAACTATCTTGTTGCCAAGACGGTCCCTCAGGGTTGGCCCAGGCAGAAACTTGAGACCTTCCTAGCTAAGGTCAAGTTTTACCATTGGGAGGATCCCATCCTTTATCATGAAGGAGGGGATAGTATCTGGAGGAGGTTCATTCCTCAAGAAGAGCAGCATAGTGTCCTCACATATTGCCACAAGCTTGAGGCAGGAGGATATCATTCTGGAAAAATGACATCACAAAAGGTGCTTCAATCCGGCCTTTGGTGGCCTACTCTCTTCAAGGATTCAGATGAATTCGTGAAGAGGTGTATTGACTGTCAGAAGATGGGTACTTGCGGACAGAGAGACATGATGCCCATGCAGCCCATTCACTTTTTTGAGGTTTTTTATGCATGGGGGATTGATTTCATGGGCCCATTTCCTAAGAGTCAGGGATTCGAACACATTTTGCTCGCTGTTGATTATGTCAGCCGTTGGGTTGAGGCCATCCCCGCCCGAGCCGCAGATGCTAAAACCGTGTGTAAATTCTTGAGGAAAAATATCATTTCACGGTTCGGGGTGCCTAGAGTTCTGATTTCAGACGGGGGGTCTCATTTCATCAATGATAAAGTCAGGGCCCTTGCAGACGAGTTCGGCATTAATCATCGTGTTGCAACATCGTATCACCCTCAGACTAATGGTCTTGCCGAAGTATCGAACCGAGAGATAAAGACTATCCTACAGAAGGTTGTCCGCCCAGACCAAAAGGATTGGTCGTAGCTTTTGGACTCGGTCTTGTGGGCTTATCGGACCTCCTTCAAAAATCCATTAGGGACATCTCCCTTTCGTCTCGTCTATGGCAAGCCGTGCCATTTGCCAGTGGAAATCAAGCACAAATCATTTTGGGCAGTCAGTGAGTTACTTTTAGATCCCGAGAGTGTAGGAGAACAGAGGAGAGCAGAGTTGGCAGCCCTGGAGGAGTTGAGGGATACAACCTTTTCTAGCAGCCTACAATACAAGGAGAAAGTGAAGACATGGCATGATTCCCATATCAGCCATATACAGTTTGAGCCAGAACAACGCGTATGGTTGTTCGATTCCAGGCTGAAATTATTTCCAGGGAAATTACAGAGCAAGTGGAAAGGTCCTTATGTGGTGAGGAAGGTACACGGCAATGGCATTATTGACATATCTGAACCGTCATCTTCCTCTACCTTCCGTGTCAACGGTCAGCGCCTGAAGCTATATCTAGATCATGATCCGCCAACCGTTGAAGTTGCCCCCATTCTTCTGGTATGAGATGTGTTCTTTGACTCATATCATATGCATCTCATACATGGTTATCACTTCCGTCTCCCGCTGTATATATTCATCTGTTGATATCTTTTCTTCTTTTCTTCGTTTCTTCTTTTCCTATTCTATCTCATGTATCTATCAAAAAGGTGTCGCCCCTTGTAGACAGTTTTCTATACTTAGGACGTACTTTGTTCTAAGTATAGGGGGGTGTGCACCCCGAGCGGTTCTATTCTTTGATCCTCTTCATTGTCTCCTTTTCTTATCTATACTTAGGGATATCTTACCCTAAGTATAGGGGGAGACAACCTGAGTACGATCTGTTCATTCCCACCCTTGACCCTCCCTGCTTTGTGTATAGTCTGCTATATTTAGGATTATTTGATCCTAAGTATAGGGGGGACGGTCGACTTCTCATTTATTCATTCATCTCTTATTCATTTATTCTTTAGACTTGCCTATACTCAGTACGAGTTATGTCTTCTCTTTTCTCTCTGGTCTATGAGGACATAGCTCAAGCTAAGTATTGGGGGGTCGTATATACTGCGTATTTACTTTAGCCATAACTCGTACTTTCGTATTTTCTTAAATAATATGGCTAGTAACTCTTCAAAATTCATTAAAAATCCTTAATAAAAAGATGTTACCGTTCCTCAAATTCTTTTTGTATATATTGATTAATAAATCAGGTGAAAATGTTTTTTGCAAAATATTTGAAATATAGTTTGAAAACCTTTGTGAAAAATCTTTTGAAAACTATTTGTAAAACATTTTGTTACATGTTTTCAACCTTTGTAAAAGATTTTGATTGTAAATTATTTTCTTGGTGTGAAATAAAATGTTTGAAAAATGATTTGCAAACGGTTTGAAAAATGGTTGCAAAAATATTTAAAAAATCTATACATACTGTTTGGAAAACCTTTGCAAAAAGATTTTCAATTATGTGTACATATTTGTAAAACTATTTGTAAAAAATATTTTGGACTATAGTTTTCAAAACTGTTGAAAAACTTGTGTCAAATAAGTTTGAGGAACACATACATCTCACCAAAATCCATTATATGTATATATCTATAAAATTTACCACTTACCCTTATAAATTCTGAAAATCCACTTCTTGTAAATATAAGAAGCACTCCCGTGTAAATATTATAACCTTGTTTTTAGCCAAAAATCTTTTGTTTTCAAAAATCCCAAAAACATTTGCAAAATTAAAATCCAAAAACATTTGAAAAATCTTTTTGAAAAATCTAAAAAATGCATGTGCATCATCATCATCTTTTCAAAAACCCATAAAAAGTCCAAAATCTTTGAAAAATTGCATCACAAAAATATTTTCCGCATAGCATTGTATGACATTTGTATTTTTCGGATTGAGTTTGATAGTTGGACGAGTCTAAGTAAAATCCAAAGATTGGAGCTTGGTTGGACCTTAAATATACCTAATTAACAGGAACCTTATAGGAACTGGGATTGAGGTACTTCAGGTCTAGTTGACTTAATTCTTTGAGGATCACGAGACTTAGTTTAATGGATTCTTGACTGCCTAAGTAGAGTATTTCGAAGCACACGCACGACTCTTGTCGATAATAACCTAACTTGTACACTTGCACCTTTCACATGGCTCAACTCAGTTGGAGTGGTGAGGGGGTTAGATTTGCCGGTATGAGACACACACAGGTGGAAACATTTGTCCTCCTCTAGGGGGGGAAGGTGCCCCAACCCGTCCAGTAATGATGAGTTTCGAGGATAGGAGATTGTGGGTTGCAATAAAGCTTCAAAAGAGGGATAGTCTACTGGCTCAAGAGGAAAAACTCCCTATGTAAATGCTGTTGTATATAATATTTAAAAAAATACAAAAGCAAAAACTCCAAAAAAGTGGACAGGCCTGTACAAAAGTAAAAATGCCTGCCGGAGTGTACATATGTTGTAAAGTCAATAAGCAAGTTTGAGCTTCAAAATCAAATCATGTGAGCCTGCAGCTGGATGACTTGACTACACTGATCTTGCATCCTAGGATATGTAGCTACACTGGCTGCCGTCCATTCTTCTCTTCACCCCCTCCTCTTGAGTTGGTTGCCACTTGAACTTAGAAGGCAATATCCTGCTCCTTGAGGAACGAGTTGTTGGAGTGGGGAATCATTGGGTTGTCATACTGGAGAAGTCATTCTCTTTATCAATTCAGTTGGGGAGAGCCACTATCACTTACACTGTACGAGTCAGATTCATAGTCGTAAGGGTTTGCGTATGAGTTAAAATATTTCTGACCTGGCTATTGAGGAGACTTGGATATAGTTTCGGGATTCTCAGGGACTGTTGGATTTCAAATCTGGTTCTCATTAAGGTTCCGCCCGCACTAAAATTCCAAAGGTCCGACTTAAGCTCCAAACTTTGATTTTGTGAAGACAAGTTTGATAATTAAATTTAATCCACTTTCTTCTTTTTCTTTTCTTTTTTTTTCTTTCTGCACTTATTGCATAAGTGTTTGCTAGGGACTAGCAAAGGTAAAGTATAGGGAGATGATGAAGCCACATTTCATCATCTTTATTCTATCATTTTGGCATCAAAAACCCTTGCAAATGCGTGTAAATAACACTAAATCCATCATCTTAGCATTCATGCATGTGCATCCAAATAGTGTATAAAATAGTGTAAATAAAGCCAAAATTATAGAATAAATAAAAAAAGAAAAAGAATAAAATATTGTAAATATT
Organism: Ottelia alismoides; assembly: GCA_037367405.1. Classification (NCBI taxonomy): domain Eukaryota; kingdom Viridiplantae; phylum Streptophyta; class Magnoliopsida; order Alismatales; family Hydrocharitaceae; genus Ottelia; species Ottelia alismoides. Next base: position 22,807 of record JAZKJV010008946.1, read on the forward strand.
TTATGACCCAAAACCCCGAGACCTAGGCATCTTTATGAATAGGTCGACAAGGAATAAAGTAGGGGGAGATAAGGGTCAAAATACATTCAAAATACCTATTCTTTTTAATACACTCTTTATTCATTTTGGGACCTATTTTTGGTTCCACTTTTTATACCTCAAATAAAGAAACTTTGAACATGAAAGTTGTAGATAATTTAATAAATAAAAATACAAAATTGATTTCACTGAAAAATATCATACATATAAAAAGATATGATCTGAATAATATTCCAGAACTCCAACTTCCCAGACCTGTATCATGCAAATAAAAACTCGAAATATACCAAACTCACTAATTGTATATAACATAAAATAATCTATTTAATGGATGTGGTTTCGTATTTTTCAGAGTTACGGTTTGAAAGTTGAGTTTTGGACCCTTGTATACTTGTATAGATTAAAATATTCAATTTATTCTTTATTCATTATTTTTATAATTTTATATTTTTATAATTATGTACATATTACTTATAATATATTTGTACATTAAAATCAGAATAAAAATCTAAATAAAACTCAAAATAAAGATACTTGTATATATGATACATAGGTATACTACCTATACTTATACCGGTATAATATGTATTTATATTTTATTTAATATACAAAACACATCAAAAAAATAAAACAAAAATATATTTATGTGTATAAAAATATTCCAGGATTTAATAAAATACTAAATAAAAATAATAAAATTAAATACATAAAATAAAAATAAAAGAATAAAAAATATATATTATACCTATAAAGGGTATAAAAATAAACTTGTAAAAATATACCTCATAAAAATAATTAAAAATCAGAATAAAATACCTTATAAATAATTGAACATTTTTTTATTAAATAAACTAATATTAAGTAATTCATTTACTATTTTTAAATCATTTTTTCAAATCTTTTTTCCAGGGATTGTCCCTGATTGGTCCACGTGGACCAATCAGGAGACGACCCCAGTTGACCCCGGTCAACTGGTCGTCCTCCCTGTGAGCTCCTTGTCAGACCTAGTTTTTGTCCGATTAGGCGGATTTTTCCAGGTTAAATCTTGCACCCATTTGCGTTGCGACCTGAAGTACTTTTGCTCCTCGATCCTTGCTCTTTCACGCCCTAGGCTTTCCTAGGGCCGAGGAGCGGCGATTCGAGCCACCCGCTTCGATCTTTGGACCACCTCAGTCATCGGGTCAAACGACATATAATCAACCCCCGACTTTCGATTTGATTTTTGAACCCCATTCTAGGTCCCGTTCTTGCCCCTTTCGATCTCAATCCAGTCCTGGAGGTGACAGCTCCAGGATTAGCCCTTCAAGGAGGCAGAGCACGCGGATCTGGGCGTTCCATCACCTCCGGCGATACCCCGCCGTCGAGGTATCTCAACCTTGGGCCTGATCCCTTGAGGTGTGTTCATTTCTCTTCGTTTTCATTCGCTTTTTATTCTCCATCGTCTTAGGATCATCTAGCCATCGCCAGTTCCCATTTCCCTCAGTCGATTTGCACAGTCGACGATCCTCGCCGGAGCAAGCTCCGGCGAGCCCTCATTTTCACGATCAACCCTTGTGCGCCCCCTTTGGAGGTCGAGGCAGTTTGCCCTCGCCTCCCTCATTTTTTTTGCAAGTGCAGGAGCTCAAAAGAACCACTGGAAGGGTCGATTTTTGCAGCTATCGAGCCACCTAGAGCCCCTCTCTGTCTTTGACCTCGCGGCGGCGCATCGGAGCTCATCCGCCCATTTTGGCCTCGCCGTCGAGTCAAGGACCCTTCCAGGAACGACGGGGACGTCTCTGTGCATCCAGAGAGCTTCGGGAGAGGAGGTGCGAGCTCGGCGAAGATCGCCAGCCATCTGCTCTTCCCAGTTCATCCACCGGGCGTTCCCGCCGTTGGATCTCCGTCGATCTTCCAGGAGTACAACAGCCGTCAGATTCAATCATCGCCGGCCGTCCGATCTCTGAACCCTGATCTAATCTCGGCCGTTGCGGCCGAACCGTCATCGGCGCGCCAGAACTCGACATGTGGTTAAATGGGATCAATCCCACCGTCCATCAGCGCCCATGCGAGGGTATTTTGCGCCTAAACCCCTACTATTTTGTGTATTATTTAGTAGTGCATAATCTTTCATCGGAGGTTTATATCTTTTGTGACATTTACGAAAAGACTTTTAAAGTTTTGTAATATTGTAGTTTGCCCCCTGCCTGGTCACGTGCTTCACGCACGTGACTTGGCAATTTTGCAGGTTATACTCGGAGGTTTTTTCGTATTTAGTTTTAATCCCAAAACTTGTGCTAGCAGTTATAAAATTTCTGGGATTGTTGCATATTATCCCCCAAGGTTTTCAATATTGCAGTTATACCCCTCCCAGGTTCACGTGCTTTGCGCGTATGACCTTGGACATTTTGCAAGCATACCCTTGCGGGTTTGGTAATTTGGTTTTAGTCCATTAAATGCAATATTCAGTTATGGACTTTTTGTGAAACTTGCACTTTGGCCCCGGGATTTTTGTCTATTTGCGAAATAGTCCCTGCCAGGCCACAGATTTTTGCGTGCTTTGTCTATTCATTTCATGCAGAATTCAAACCCTAAAAAATCCCCAAAAATTTAACTTAAGCTCCTGTTAACTTGCACTTCCACGCCATATTTTTGTATTTGCATTTTATTGCATTTTAATATTTATTAAAAATAAAAAACATGCGTTTTCTTACTATTTGCATTAGAAAGCCCATAAAAATTAGCAAAATGTTTTGAAAAATTTCAAAAAATTATATTTTGTGTGTTTTGTCATCTATTAGTGTCACTCCAAAAATCACTAAAAAATTCAAAAGAAAAACCTTAAAAATTAGAAAACCCTAAAAATCCTCATAAAAATCTAAAAAATCCTAGAAAATTTCTAAAAATTTAAACTCAGTTGCTGTGTCTTCCTTTCTTTATTGTCTATATTTTAAAATTAATTTGGGAAAATTATGCTCCTGTTTGTCATTTTTGACTCCCATTTTAATTTCGGCCAGTCTTGTTGTTCACTGTTTTCTTACATTTTAACTTTTAAAAATACCAAAAACATTTAGAAAAATCCCCAAAAATCACAAAAACATCTTAAAATATAAAAAGACCAAAAAGATTTTATTTCCGGATTTTTGAGCATTTTCACTATTTTTTATAAATACCTTATCCCCTCTTCCCTTATATTGTATATATATCCTATTATTGAAAAAAATATAAAAATATAAAATATAAAAAGAAAATACAAAATCACTAAAAAGAAAACCAAAATACAAAATTAAAAATAAATAATATATATATATATATAAAAATTAAAAACACACAAAAACATTTGCATTGCATTTTGTAGACATTGATCGCAATCACATCACATTTTGCACTTAGCTTGATCTATCCTGTCTTGCTCCCTGTGTTCGAACTCTCTATGTACTTGCTTCTATACATCATTTATGTAGAGTTAAAAATAAATTTTGACTTCACATTTGCTTGTCATATCTTGATACTTCTAGTGTGGGTTAATTGTTGATTTTAGTTGGATTTCTGAGTGGTCGACACTTCGATTGAGTTCCCGCCTTGTGTGGAACTTAAGACCGCTAGAGATTTGGCTAAATCAACGCACAGGGTAGGAGTCGAGAGCGTGAGTCTTTAGGGCACCCTCCTAGAGGGGGATGGGGTTGTGGGTGTGCGGATCAGCCACAGGTGTTGGTTGAGGTTGCGAGGATCTTGCATGGGAGAAGGAAGAAGCCTAGGGTTTGGATGAAAGTCATACGGACTCCGAAGGAGGTGGGGGGAAAGAAGGGAGTGCAGTGTATGTAGGAAAGGGTCGCTTGGAGGAGAGATAATACGCTGAAGGTATGGGGTTCTTTTCTATTCCCATCCAATGGCTTCCAACACTTCCATCGAACGACCAACGTGCATGCAGCAGGGAGCTTGTCTGCTTTCAGCAGCAGGCTCCCTTACCTATATTTATTTAAAAATAATGACATCGAATAATATTAAAGAAAGCACACATTGTTCTTCTATACAATGATTAGATAAATCTAACAGATTTATCCGAGGTACGCCCTTCGTTTGAGCTACGAGAGAACAAGAGCGAGATGGAGAGATAGGGATGGGAGAGGGCTCCCTATGCGAGGTATGGATCTTCCTTCATCCATGTGTTCTTCCCCTCCATAAGGAGGTTTATTTATAGGGCGTGAATGCCCCTCGCATAATCCGCCCCTCTCCAACCACGCCCGACTTGCGCGGTCTCTCGCGCGCGACTCGGCCTCCGCGCAACTTCGGGCTCGTGCAACTGCCACCGGCGAGTTGAGTGCGAGGTCATCTTGATATGTTCAAACATCTCCCATTTGACCGAAGCGATCAAATATTCTATACTCCCACTGTTCGTGTATTATACATATAGAGATGTCCTTTAACTGACTCATGTATTCCTGAGTCCCATCAAACCAACATGTTTAATGTATGTTCCTGCTATTATTCCCTTGGTAAGGGAATCAACCAACATGTCATTGGTAGGTGATGAATCCACGATTCATCATCTTAATATCTTGATCTTAGCAAAATCCCCGAGTAAAATCCCAAATAAATGTCCATAAAATCAATAAATTAACAAAATAACTCTTGTAAATAAAACACACTAATTACTGTATATTAAATTGTACAAAATAAATTACACATAAAAAGCCGCAAAATCAAAGGAGTTTTATAGATGTAAATATCCTAAAACTTTATGTATTTTTAATAATTTCATATCAACTCCTTTTTGACTAATTCTTTCTCCAACATGTTCATATCAATGTATATAAAAATACAAAAATACAAAACAAATTTTACCTCAAATAAATACTCCTAGATCCCAATGGGAAAAAGCCGTAAAGACCAACTTCCAAGCTAAATTCCCGCTCCGTATGAACTCCAAATTCACCAAACTCACTTTTAAAGTTCAATTTAGAAAATTATCTATCCAACGGAAGTGGTTTCATTAAAATCGGAGCTCATTTGCAAAAGTTGGGTTTTGGGACCTAGATGTACATTGTATACCTTGTATATATTCATTCTTTCTTTAATTTTTATTGTATCTTTCATAATTGCTAAACATACAAAAAAATATCATGATTGTGTTGTATTTTAATTATATTATTTTATAGTATTTTTCTGTTGTAAATATCTCTTACTAAAAAGACAAAAAAATACAAATTAGAAAAGTAAACAAAAATTGTACATGGTGTTTTGTCTTCTTTTGTAAATTCTCCACTATTTATCTTCTCTTTATTTTATTGTATTTAAAGTAGCCAACTCTATTTATCTATTTATTTATTATTTAAATTCCATTCTCTACAATAACCACCAATTCAACTCCATTATTCCACCATTTTTTCCCAACTTCCCATTCAACTCCATTAATAATACAACTTCCCATTCAACTCCACCACTTTAATAACCTCTCATTCCATCATCTTTATATACATTTCATTCTCCTCATTTTTGCCTTTGATCCATCTTTATGTGAGGAGAGTCTAGTTCCCAGAGTTGAATCGGTGACAACGACACAACCGCGGTCGAGCGACGACGGCCCTCTCTCCGGTGAGATCCGTTGGCTTTTTGGCCAACATCGCAGCCGCAACCACGCGCTGCTCGAGCTCATCGCACGCCGGCGATTTGAGCGAAGATCGTGCTCACGAGAGCATCCCATAGGCGCCCGCGTTCATCGTAGGTAATTTTGTATCATCTTGTTAGTTTTGCATTTTTTTAGCACATCACATTCACCACCATCTTCATCTTCCTATCATACTCCATCATCACTACACCATCTTTGCCCTCTTTTTATTTGTATTCCCTCTCTAATTAAAATCAAAAAAATTAAAAAAAAATTAAAACAAAAAAAAATTATCTTTTACTACAGCAGTAAAAAACCAAAAAGAAAAAAAATAAAAAAACAAAAAAAAAATAATACACGCAGCAGCGGTGGGGGAAGTTCCCACCGCCGCCGCCCAACCATCAGCAGCCCCGCTACAGTCGGCGGTTGCCGCCGCAGCAGCGCCGCCGTGCGCGGCCAGCGCTCTCACAGCGGCGCCGCCGCGCCGCGGCCCACCTCCAGCTTCCCTCGCGGCGCCGCCGCCCCAGCCGACCGCGCCCTCTCCACCTTCCAGCAGCCGCCAGGCTCCCGCCGACAGTCCCAGCTGCTCCTCCCCTCCGCCGGCCATCTCCAGGCCCCCCGTCCACGCCTTCGGCCATCACCACGCCGCCGCATCTCGCCGCCGCCTCCGCGCGCCAGTGCGGCGCATCCGCCCGACGCCGCCGCCTCCGCCTGGGTTGGGTTCATCTTCCAATCGTATCTCCAAGGAAGAAGAAGGTGAGTTTTCATTTTTTTTAATTGTAAAAATTGCATAACTCTTTTGTATAATTTCTATAATTACAGAATAGTCCCTGTGTATTCGTTTGTTGTAAATATTGGTTTCTGAATTTGCACAGAGACCCCTGTGTTTGACTTTAAATTTGGACATCTTTTGAGCATCATTTTATTCAATAAAAATGCCATTATGTTGAGCAACTTATCTTCTGTCATGTGATTATTTATTTGTATTTTTATGAGATTCGGGTAATTAACCAAAATTGTTTAACTGGAACTCTGCATAGTTTACCCATTCTGGACTCTTAAATTTATATCTCACACACAGTTGCTCTAAAAATTTCCTAAAAATTAGTAATGATGCCCTGATATGTGATTAAGTTACCGTCCAAATTTCACATTCATTGGATTTGTCTTGTGCCTGAAATAAATCATAGAGTAGAATTAGTATTTGATTTTTAATTAAATCCATGTATATCCTTTTTGCGAAATTTAAAGTCTCCTGTATGCCACATGAAAATATCTAGTTGAGATAATTTGTACTTTGATTAATTTATAACGTGGATTAATTAGGAATTAATTACTCACTGTCACTCTATTTCCACTAAAAAATACATAAAAAATTCATAACTTGTCAAAAAAATCCAAAAATATTACTGTAGTCTCTTTGCATCATGTTTATATTCCAGTAATTTTTTCATGATTTTTGCTTACTGTTTGTGTGAGAAATTGCGAAAAAACCCATAAAAAGCGTGCATTTTTCCTTGTTGCATTTTAACCCCTAAAATTCCAAAAAAAGTACCTTGCATTCATCTCTAGATTAGGACTCTAGGAAAAATATAATTTGGCTGAATTGGATTAATTTGACATTAAAATTAATTTGGCCTTATTGTGTGTTTTCTTAGTGTTGTAATTCACTTGCATTTGCATTCTATTTGCATAAAAAAATCTAAAAAATACCACTTGGAAATCTAGATCTTTATTTTAAAATTAAACTTCAAGTTGTTCCTTTGCCTCCCTGTGTTCGACCCCGGACTTGCCCGGGATATAAATTAAAGCCGAGACACTCTTCACGGAGATCTTTCTCTCGGTTCTGACCGAATCGCTAAGTACACGTATTACAATGTGACCGAATTAATTACCGTATTTAGCGACTCGTCAGATGGCGCCGTTGCCGGGGAGGCAAACGGCTTAGGGATTAGTTTAAAAATTTGGATTTAGATTTTTGCTTTCTCGGGTAGTCTGACCCCCGAGCCACTTGTAATTAGTCCATTTTCTTTCAATTATTTGTCTTCATATTCTTGTATATATTTTGTTTTTATCTCTCTAATATAAATCTCGTTTTCCTTGCGAGGGCCCGGTGGACTTGGAGTGCATCGGAGGTCGACGGACGCGACGCGCGCCGACTGCTGAAGTGCGAGGAGGAATTAATTTATCTTCGAGAGAATTTTTGTAAATTGTTGTAATTATTTAGGTAGTTGCTCCTTTATAGCGGCTCTTGTTTGAGAGCTCGCGTGTGTAAAGAGACTTGGACATTATTTGTGGTGTGTCGAGCCTGTTTCACTCTCCGGCGAGGGTGGGGCTCGACCTGAGTGGCGAAACTAAGGATTAGGCACACGGTAGTTTAGAATCAAATTTGTTTGTGCCCATCGTAAGTTAGGCCACACATATCTTAGAAGATTCACATATCTTATAAGATTCATAATGAGACGCACATAGACACGTACTACTTAGCTCAAATTCAATCAATTCTTCCCCGCTAATAGTATACTGTTTAGGTGCGGTTTTTCTCGATCTGCTTGCATTTAGTGTAATATTTACAAATTCAGTTTTGCATAACGCATGAAGAGTGCTGGGATTCACTGTAAGTATACCTTCTTCTGAGCATGCATCATAGTTTCTCGTTTGCATTCTGATTTCGGATTCCCCTCTTGTTTTACAACTTAAGGTCAAAAGGAAATTGGGACTGAACGGTAGACGTGCTTGTGTGTTCACATAAATTTCAAGTGATAACCTAACTCTAAAATTGGGACTGAATTGAGCAGGTCGATTTAAAATAATTGGAATAAAAAGAACCCTTGTTCTTGGGTGCATAAAGCTCTCATTGTTTGTTTTACTTGCAAGCGAGAGAGAGACGACCCTAGGATAGAGCCAAGTCTGGATTTCTTACTTACTACTGGTTCTTTATTTTGAGGCGATTAGCTACTTTTCAGTGAGGAATACGAGTAGTCGTATTTATACGGTCCGGACTTCCTTAGCAGAGTGGGAGGTTTAGAGGGCGCTTTAGTCCTCAAGGAACGGGATTCGGCTTGTACTTACTCCTATACTGGCTGAAAGTTGGCCAAACTAGTCGTAAGAACCGGGTCAGTCTGTAGGAAAATACGGACACCTAACAGCTCGTTAATCTTTCCAAGATTGTATTCTCACCAACTAAAATTGACAAGATAATTCGGCCGAACTCTTACGGCCTTCACGTGTTGAGTTGGTGAAATTGAGGGTTTGAATTGTGTTTGTATTGTGTGAGTTTACTCCGCACATTTACGTGCACCGTAGAACTAGCACCTCATTGAAATATCGTGTTCTAATCGGTTCTTTTGACATCGAAGATGACTGATTGGGGGGATAATTATTCGGACCTTGCGAATTTCCCGTTGAACCCTCCAAGAAGTATGTCTTCACAGGTCCATGCGCAACGTGGACCAACCTGGACTCATGACCCTCTTGAGCCTAGGATCACCCACTCTCGGGATGGTTACTCTCAAACCATTCCATTTCTCTCTTCCCACCTCACCGAGGAAGACCTTCGCCTCGATGAGAATATCTTGATTTATAAATCATCTTCTAATCAAGAACACATTGCTGATTCAGGCCATATAGAAGACACAAGTAAAATGCCTCCAAAGAAGAAAGAAGATGAAGAAGAGAACAATGAAGACCCAATGAAAATGATACTTGCCAGATTAGCTGCATCTGAGCAGTAACATGCACTTCTCAGAGCTCAGTTAGGACAGTTGAATGTTGGGGTCCAACCACCAATGGATGCGGCATATAACCCCGGACAATATCAAATTCGGAACTACTTGAGTCCGGCCGAGCCCGAGGTTGATTTTGAATTGAAGCCGCATTTTCTGAACCTGCTGCCACATTTTGATGGGAATGCTTCTGAGGAACCATATGCATTCCTAAGGGACTTTGAGCTCATCTGCGCTAACCTCAAAAATCAAAATGTTAGCCAGGATTATATTAGGCTCAAAGCCCTTCCATTTGCCTTGGGTGGCAAAGCTGATTACTGGGTAAAGAATCTTGGGATCGCTGTCACCACATATGCCCAGTTCAAGGACCTGTTTTTGAAGAAGTTCTACCCTTTGAGTAGAACTAACATGATGAGGACGCACATTACGAGTTTTTCCCAATTACCCCATGAAGCTTTTTGTGATGCTTGGGAAAGATTCAAGGACATCTTGCAGAAGTGTCCCTGTCATGGACTAAATGATAATATCTTGGTCCAATCTTTTTTCACTGGTCTCAACCCTGAGATGCAGGGTTTAGTGAGCGCTGCCTGTGGAGGCAGTTATACATCACGAGGAGCGGATACCGTCTGGAGGGTATTCGAGCAGATGGCTGAAACTAGCCGCTCACAGATGGCCAGCAGGGCCTATACACCATCCCCCAGTTCACTCTCACTTGGAGGGGGAAAACCAGCTGTAGTCGATCTCTCTCAGGATGTGATCCCTAGCATGGGACTCCTTGCTGACAAGCTTACTGTAGTAGAGAGAATCGACAGGAGGATTGATGAGCTAGACCGGAGCGTCTCCAAGATCCCAAAACAAATGGAGGAGTTGACTGATAAGGTATCTAAGATAAAGATACCTGCCGTGACTGCACCCTCTTCCCGTATATCGAGTTCACCATGTTCAGGAGCAATTGGTGTCAGGGCAACCCCAGCCGTGGGAGCAGGACCAATCCTACACCCACTCTTTCCAGCAGCCACCTCCATTAGCAGAGACAGTCCAGGAGGAGCCTCCACCGGTTTGGGAGGTGAATGGAGTATGGTATACTCAGGACCCTGCCAGGCAGGGAAGTACGGGAGACCGACAGACCTACCAGCGTCCCCCGACCTTTCACAACATCGCATTCACCTCCGCACCACCTCCTTCACAGCAGAGCCCTGGATTCCAGCCACCCCAGCAGCAGAGGCAGCAGTACCAGCAGCATGGCCGACAGGGCCATTACCAGGCGGGCTAGCAGGGTCCGCAACCCCAGCAGCAGCAGCAGAGGCAGTACTCTGGCCAGCAGGGCCAGTCTTCCCGTTCTTCTTCCCAGTCTTATCCACTTCCTTTTTTGTCTAGTCCCGTGGATATACAGCAGCAGATACTCGACGAGCTACGTTCCTACAGGAACGAGATTCATGACTTACGGGTGGATGTCAACCGCCTGTCTAGATGGCGAGACGAGCAGACTGCACCTTCTACCTCTATCCCAGCCCAAGTTCAGGCTAACCCCAACAGCCTGAACAGATCTAGTTCTCAGCAGCACTTTAGTCAGGTATACTATTCAGCATCTCCTAGATCTGAACATGAGATTCTTTCGTGTGATGCGGCTAACCACATGTCACTCAGGAGCGGAAGGACCGTGACCGTACCTGACAGGGCGAGGGACACGAGGAGGGGCATCTCTGGAGCTCTACCTGAGGAGTCTTCAGAGGACGAGGAGGAGAGGCATCATATTTTGGAGTCCCATCAGCACCACTCGAGGATTTCCACTCAGGGAGCCGAGAGGAGGAGGAGAGCACGTATGCAGCATCGTCAGCATGGATATTCTTCTGAGTCTACGGAGGACCTTGCATCTCCGGTTGTGGCAGATACCACTCCAGCTTCTATTCCACAACCTATAGTAGATAGATTTGATTTCGATTCCATGTTGCATCAAAAAGATTCATGTATGAAGAACTCTGTTTCCGTTAATGCCAAGAATGATCTTTCAGTTCATGATTCAGACTCTTCATCTTCAGTTTCTCTAGCTTCAATCCCTTTCCCCCGTGCTCTTACGACAGGAAAGCGCATCAAAAAGATTCAGAAAGATGACCCCGATATGGCACGGTTTTGTAAAGAAAATATCACAGTCAAGTTGCCATTTGATGAATATGTGGCTAACCATCCTGCCTTCCAAAAATACCTTAAGGTGAGATGCACACCTACAAGGGTTAGCAGGAAGAAAGATAACCGAAATATAAAGACACATGTCTTATCGGTAGCCACAACCTATTGTCTCAAGAATTAGACTTTGCCAAGGAAAAAGAGAGACATGGGTGCTCATTATGTGGAGAGTCGTATTGACGACATTGCGTTTGCACGCACACTCTTAGATAACGGTTCTTCGATCAACTTACTTCCCTTAGCATTATATCAGAAATTGGAGTTGGGACCACTTCGCAAATCTAGAGCCTTACTCCAATTCGCTGGTCGATCAGTGAAGAGACCTAAGGGAGAAGTGAAGAACGTCGTTATCTCGATTGAGGGGCAGAACTATCAGGTGGACTTCACAGTCTTGGACATGGAGACCCCCAATCATTGGAGAGAATCTCATATCATTCTTGGGTGGCCCTTCCTTAGGACCGCAGGCGCAGCTTTCGATTATGGTACGGGAATGATGAAGTTCCGTTCTCCAGGCGGAGAAGTGAACCTTGAGATGAAGCAAACCAAGTGTCAGCGACCCGATTCAGAGAGTAGCACAGAGTACTCATCTTCAGAGGCAGATTGCAGTATGATTACCACAGTTGGAATTTGGGGACAGATTCCTTCAGGACAGAGCGAGTCCCTTTCATCTGGAAAGGGTATAGTGGATGATGCAGTTTGTCAGGTGTTGTCTGATCTTGTGGGAGATGCGTCAACCTATTCCCATGATGACACAGAGATCCATCTGGATCTATCAGTTCCATCCCCTTCGGAACGATCATGGGATATAGATGATGAGTCGGATGTGGCTTTGGCCGAACTACCGCGTTTCTTTGGCGATCCGACTCCCGATACTTCTGATTTGGTGGCGAGTACTACTCAGCTTAGCCCACCTTCATGCAGCACGGAACCAGATTCAGTTCAGCCAGATCTGCTTGATGATACCACATTGCCAGAACAGAAATCACTACCTCCTACACTTAAGTATGCCTTTCTTGCGGGACCCAAAGAGAGATATCCTGTTATCATTAGCTCAGACTTGACTTTAGAACAGGAGTCTAGGTTGTTAGAGGTCTTAGAGAGGAACCGCAAAGCAATAGGCTGGACAGTGTCGGATCTCATGGGCATCAACCCTGCTCTATGCTCGCACCACATTTTTACTGAGGATAATGTGAGACCTTCCCGTGAGTTCCAAAGGAGACTTAACCCCAATCTACGGGAAGTGGTGAAGAAAGAGATTGAGAAATGGTGCAAAGCAGGGTTTATATACCCTATTTCTGACTCCAAGTGGGTGGCCCCACTCCATGTTGTCCCGAAGAAGTCGGGAATTCAGATGGTCACCAACGAGGAGGGGGTAGAGATCGTGACACAAGTACCTACGTCGTGGCGTGTCTGTGTTGACTACAGGCGCCTGAATGCCGCGACCAAGAAAGATCACTTTCCCTTGCCTTTTATTGATCAGATCTTGGAGAGACTTGCAGGGAAAGAGTTCTTCTGTTTTCTTGACGGGTACTCAGGCTACAACCAGGTGGCCATTGCCCCTGAGGACCAGGAAAAGACCACATTCACATGTCCATTCGGCACTTATGCTTTCAGGCGCATGCCATTCGGGCTCTGCAATGCCCCGGGCACATTTCAGCGGTGCATGATAGCCATATTTGTCGAGATGGTGGGAGATTTCCTGGAAGTATTCATGGATGACTTCTCGGTCCATGGTGATTCTTTTGATACATGTTTAGCGCACTTGGACCAAGTCCTCACGAGGTGTAGAGAGGTGAATCTGGTACTCTCCTGGGAGAAGAGTCACTTTATGGTGACGGAGGGTATCGTGTTGGGGCATGTCATCTCCAAAAGAGGAATGGAGGTTGACCCTGCCAAGGTGGAGGTGATCAAGAAACTCGATCCACCTACCAACGTGAAGTCAGTGCGGTCATTCTTAGGGCATGTTGGATTCTATAGGAGATTCATTCAAGATTTTTCAAAGATTGACCGCCCACTGACTGAGCTCTTAGGAAAAGACACAGAGTTCATTGTAGATCACAGGTGTCTGGAGGCCTTTGAGCTCTTGAAGAGGAAGATTTGTGCCTCGCCTATCCTACAAGCTCCTGACTGGTCTCTCCCCTTTGAGATCATGACTGATGCTTCAGATTTTGCTATAGGAGCAGTGTTAGGACAACGGCGAAGGGGGATTCCGTTTGCGATTCATTATGCGAGCAAAGTTTTAGATCCTACACAGAAGAATTACACAGTGACCGAAAAGGAAATGCTCGCAGTAGTATGGGCCCTCGAGAGTTCATATCATATATTTTGGGCTCTAAGGTGACAATTTATACAGATCACACATCCATTCGATATTTAATGGAAAAGAAGGACGCGAAGGCGCGTCTTCTTAGGTGGATTTTACTCCTCCAGGAATTTGATTTAGAGATAAAGGATAAACTTGGAGTGAAGAATGTTGTGGCTGGTCACCTTTCTCGGATTGAACTTAAGGATTCTCCTGATCATGAGCGGATTAGAGAGACCTTTCCAAATGAGTCAATTTGTGTTATTGACTCACTCCCGTGGTATGTCAACATGGTGAACTATCTTGTCTCTGATGAATCTCGTATTCATCATGCTAAAATTGGTCTTTTAGGCTCTGTCCCCCATCATCCTCTTGTAATTAATCATTAATAGACCATTATTAGCCATCATGTGTGTGTAAATAATATCCGCATTTCATCATGCATAAATTGCATTTAAAATCCCCAGTGTAAATTAGCCCAAAAAGCCGCTAACTTCTCCCATTTTTAGTTAATTCATCCTAACTCCGATTGACCCAAAACCACCTTCATTGTGTATATATTACTAACCTTATTAAATAAAAAATACAAAAAAAATTACTAACCCCAATAAGTGTCAAATAATCCCAAAGTCAAATTTCACATCTGACGGACTAAAATGAGCATATCTCCCACATACAATGTCTGATTTTGGTATACTCACTTTTAAAGTACTTCATTTTCAAATACCTTCAAAACAAGACCAATTTCATAAAATTCGGAGCTCATTTGTGAAAGTTGGGTTTTGGGCCTCTTTTGCGCATTTTAACTTTTTGCCAATTTTGGCCTGAGTTTTTATGTGTATAATTAACTCTTTTAATTTTATTTCTTTTTCATTTGTGTCCTTTGATTAAAGTTTTAATAAGAAGCGTAAAGATCCAAATCCATATCAAAACTAAGATCAAAGCAACTGACCAAGTTCAAGTGTCCGTTGTCGGTCTGTACAAAAGTTGTGTGTTTCTTACCTTTATTTTATTTTCCTATTTTCTTATCCTTTAAAAATCCAAAAAAATTAGATTAATGTGTAAATAATTTTCTTCTATTTTATCGTATTTTTTCTAGAATTTTTATCCCCTCTAAAACCACCAAAAAAATTACAAATCTCAAAAATGCGGTTTTTCGTACACATGGAAAGCCACCAAAAATACCACTTCTCATAGGTGACTTCTTTTGCTCCCGGGTCCTTCATGAAAGTTGTAGATCTCGTCGAGACGAGCAACTTTCGTGAAGGAAATTTTTTGATCCGAGGTCTCTTTCTCCTTCTTCTCCATCCTTAAAGTTGAAATTTTTTTGGGGTGCCACGTGGCAGCCCCTGGGCATGCCACGTGGCACCCCGCTTTTCTCACTCTCCTGGCCACACCTGGGTCACGTGCCTAGCACGTGACCCCCGTCCCCTACCTCCAGCCGTTGCAAGCCGCGTCCCCCTCCCCTGCCGTTTCTCCTCCTCCCTCGTAACCGCCGTCGCACCGTCACCCCTCGCCATCACTCCTCGCCGTTACACCCCTCTCCCTCGCCAGCCTTTCCTCCTCCTGTAACGTCCCTCGCACCTCATCCTATAAAGCCTCGTCACGGCCGGCCACTCGGATCATCCGCCATATCCTTGAACAGCCGGTGACAGCGGCAGCGTGGGCGTGATCCACGGGGCTGGTCCCTGTGCAGCAGCTCCTCCGTGAGCAGCACATCTTCGAGGAGCTTCGCCGCCCTCTGAGGCAATCACCGGAGACACCTGCTTCTCCTCCCTCCAGGCGAACTCGACCCCACCCCCTGTGTTTTTTTCTAACCCTCCTTGCAGGAACAACCTCCGTCACCCTCGACCGGCCGAAGCCCCTCCTTGCTCGGCCACCGACCTTCACCTCCCAGCACCACCGTGCGGGGGTGCCGCCAACGCCAACGCCACACCTCCTCCTCGCCTTCGCTGTTGTCACGACCGCCAGGCTGCTCCGCCCTCCGCCGTTCCACCGCCTCGCAGCCGTTCGCCTCCGACCGCCGAAGCTCCGCCTTGGGCGTGTGTCGCCTAAGGCTGAGCTCCTCCGCGTCACCTCCACCGCTCGGCGTTCCACCGCCATCGGCGGCGCCGCCTCGACCGCCCTCCTCCGCCGCGCCCATCGACGCTCAGCCGCTGCGCCTGTCGCCGTTGGATCGGGCGAGGCCCTAGATCCAACGGTTGTGATCCTTCCACGTGGCCCCATCCGAGCCTTAGGCCCGGCCCGAACCACAGGCTCGGGTACCCGAACCTCAGGCTCGGCCGCCCGAGCCTCCAGCCTCGTGTCCAAGCCTCCGGGTGCACGTGCACCTGGGGAAAATTGCATCGGAGCCCCTGGTGTTTTTATAAATTACAGAAATACCCCCGCCAGGGGTAAATTACGTCCAGGCCCCTCCGAGTTTTTTTAATTACAGATAAGTCCTCCCAGGGACCTTTTTGCAAAGAAAACTTTATTTTAATTACATTTTAGTCCCTGGAATTTCATTTCATCATATCTTTGTCATACGGACTCCGATTTTAGCATATAATATGTCGTTTCGAAGCTAATTTCGTGCTCTATCACTTAGCATAGTTTGTGATCAGATCTAGAGGTGTTTGTTATCAATTATTATTTGAGGATCATCATAGACTTTTGCAGGCTACTTTTTGACATATTAAGGCTTTGGATCTTGATGACATTATTTGCAGGAACTCGGACGAGTATCTTTATCTGATTAAGCCATCATCGATTATTCTTAATAATTTGGAATTCGCAGGGGATTATCTCAGATTAATTCCTCTAAGATGATGGTCAAATTTTCTAGGAATTAGATCAAAGACTGTCGGAGGATGGATATCTTGCTTCAATTATTCTGAGTATCAACTTATTACCTGAAGCATTGACTCAATTACATGTTGATCTGTGATTAATTTTGAGGAAATTATTGTTCATATTTTTAGAGAATTAGATACGATCCAAATCACAGATCCTGGGCATAAATTCTGTTTATTATTCTTGCATTGCATTTTCTTCGCATTTGTATTATATTTTCCCCACACAGGAATTAATCGAGCATTTATTAATTATTTAATTTGATTTAAACCACGCAACTAAAAATCACCGTTCCCTGAGTTCGACCTTGGTAAACTTGCCAAGTAAAAATAGTCCACAACATTCAAAGATTGTGGTATTTTTGACGACCGAAATTCACTTCCTATACTACAATTCACGATTATTAAAGAGGTGGATTTCACGTTCATCAAATGGTGTCGTTGCCGGGGAACGGCGAATTTTTAGGGTTTTAAAATCATTTTTATAATTAATTTTTGTGAAGTTAATTTTTGTGACATTTTTTTTTCTTTTTTTTTCTTTTGCATTTTTTTTCTTCTGATACTAACTGCAATATCTCTCTTTGCAGACTACTGGAGCGGAATTTACAGATATTAAACAAAGGATCTGCGATGAAGATTTGTATTTTAATTTTGTGAGCGAGAGTTAGCATAAGTTTAAATTTCTGCATTATTCACAGGGTCCCTCTCTCTTTGTACCCTGTCAAATTGTAATATTCAGGACTGGACTCTCTGTGGCTTGACGTAGAATTTAGGAGCACATACGCTAGATTAGAATTATTTGATTGTGCTCGTAATTTTTAGGCCACACTTTTCACTAATTAAACACACTGTAGATCGTTCAACATTAGCCAAAAATTTCAATCAGTTCTTCCCGCTAATAGAACTATCTGTCTAGGGCGTTTTTCATCTGTGCATATCATTTAGTGTAATTTTTAATTCCTTGTACTGCATCCCGCATGAAGAACGCGAGGAGTCGCTGTAAGTCTTTCTCTTAAGCATGCATCATTGATTTACGTTTGCATTGGCTTTTCCGATTCTCCTTCTCAAGTTTTACAACTTAAGAATTCAAGGAATTGGGACTGCTCGTTAGGCGTGAATTTTTGTGCTCACATAAACTACAGTGATAATCTTAACTTAAAACTGGGACTGCTAATCAAGGTGATTGTAAATAAATTGACATAAAATCTGTGTTTGGTGGAGAGGAACCCACTCATTGTTTGTAAGGACCAGAACGCACACCTTAGGGTAGAGCCAAAAACCGAAATATTTCATTCAAACTACTGATTTTAAAAACAATTAGCTACTTTTCAGTGAGGGTCTCGGGTAGCCGTTTACGGTCTGACTTCCCTTAGCAGAGTAGGTGGTTTAGAGGACATCGCGGAAGGCACCGTCCTCAAGTAACACGGGTAGCCGTTTAAACGGTCCGTACTTACACCTATACTAGCTGAAAGTGGGTGCAACTAGTTGTATAAACTCGGGACAGTTTTTATAAAATATTTTGGCTCCTAACAGCTCCGCTTAATTTACAAGATTGTCTTGTCATTAAATTAAAATTGAAAAGATAAGCGGCCGAACCCTAACGTGCCTTCACCAGTGTTGAGTGGGTGAATCAACGTGTTTGTTTTGTGTTTGATTTGTGTACGTAAAAGATCATGCAATCGCAAGAAAATCAAGGTTCGCTAATCATTCCATCCCTCTTGACAAGATGTCGTCACAGTGGTCTTCTTTCCCGATCTCGACGACCATGTCCCGATATTCTTCTTCTCACACTTCTCAGGGGAGCCTGCTCTTCAAATCAGGTTCCCCGCAGCCATCATTCTCTTCCCACCCATACATCCCACCCTGTGACCACACTTCTTCTTGGACTAGCCCTCTCTCACATTCTGACAATCTTATGGACAAGAGAGCGAGACCAGAATCGAGGATGAACAATAGAGTGACTATTATTGATAGGAGAACACAATTTCCGGTCACTAGGATCTCACAACCTCTTGAACCATCCTCTACTCAGGATGACTATTCTCTTGAGTATAATCAATTTTCCTTCGACAATCCACGAGAAAACCAAAGTCAAGGAAATACAACTCATGACCAGACCATAATGTTTATGAACAATCAACACTCCACTCGAGGTTACATACCAGAATCACGACACATGGAGACTGATTATTCAATCACTAGTCATGAGATGTTTGAGGATGAGATTGCTCGGATTAATCATAGAGCAGACACTTTAACTATGAGAATATATGATCTCATCCAGTCAATGCAAAATTCAGAAGAAGTGATGTCACCACCATGCGAACCACTGGATCATCACAATTAGACACAACCACTGACCTCTGACCCCCCGACTGACCATATTACAGAAAATACCAAAAAAATTGAAAATTTTGAAAATTCAAAAAAATTGGACAATTCTGAAATGGAAGCATTTTGCAAGAGTATGATCTTAGAGCTTCCATTAATCAAAGCCATAGAATATGTGCCTGATCTTAAGAAATTTGTGAAGAGTCGACTGATACCAAAAAAGATGGGCAAGAAACGATCCAGGACTGAATATCATGTCATATCTATGGCTAGTTCTTTGGTGATGAATCATAAACTCAAAAGCCGCAAAGTCAAGCGGTTGACTCGGGTCACATGTGAAATTGAGGATTCTATATTCACTCATGTTCGGTTAGATGACGACTCTACATTAAACATCCTCCCCAAGTCCGTCTTTGACCAACTCAAACTCGGACAACTCAAAAAAGACTAGGGTGATCGTTCAATTACCCGATCGATCTACCAAAAGACCGCGGGGGATCGTTTCTGTCGTCGTAAATTTCCGAGGGGAAAAACACAAAGTGGACTTTATTGTCCTTGACATTGAGCACCCCGGAAGGATGTCTGAGTCTCCTATTATTTTAGGAAAGCCATTCTTAGCCTCCGCTAAGGCGATTGTCGATTGCGAGACTCAGGAAATCAAGTTCCCGAACTCGGACCACAATGAACACGACCCCAATGACACATCCGGCTCTGAGGAAAACCAACTTGAAACCAACAGTTATAATCAGGAGATAAATATTTCACATTATAAAACATCTCCACACAAAACACTGATACAAACCCTAGGAGAGTCACCTCAGGGATTGACTGTTGGACAATCTTCGGATTCTCACCACCTTATTACTGCTCCTGGGAAAATTCAAGATTTTGGAGCTTATGAAGAATTGGATCATATTATTGAAGATCAACACGATTATTTGAGTGGTCCAATCTTTGAGTCGGCAGTAATTCATGACATGCTCGAACATTTAAGGAACCGACTCTGGAAATGTCCGATGTCACCAAAATTCATGATCATTCGGAAATGGCATCAACACCCCCAGCCATAAACCACAAGATCCGCAGGAACACTCTCCCTCGACCGAAGCAGTGCATGACCCTTCAAGAATTGGTCGACTTTTATGGAGATTCATCTGATGAGGAACTAACGAATGCCACATCGGTTACTCAAGACAGGGAGATGAAGACTGTCCAACTTCCTCCCAATACTTCGCAAGGAAACAAAACGATCAAGAAAGTCACCTTTGACCCTAGACATCAGGTGATTTCTGAAGAATCCTCGTCTGGTCCTGATATAGTTCATCAGATAAGTGCAATAGGTACAGCTCTGATCCAAGGGCACTTACCTCTGATCGATAAAAGTTGGAGATCCTCTGCAGACAACTACTATTCTCCTGAGGACGACTCCGACGATGGCTGGTCTTCTTCATCGGTCCCCTCTTCATCACACTCCACATCTCCATATTATCTCCCTCCACACTCCCGCAAGAAGGTTCGTCGCAAACCTCCTTGATCTTGTACATCCGCAAATCTACCCGGTCCCCCATCTGTATTTATCCGATTATACTTAGGCTGACCTGAGCCTAAGTATAGGGGGACCGCTACCATTGTTTATACTTCACTTCTTTTATTTTTTAATCCTTCTGTATTTAGTACGAGCTATGTCAACATTTCACTTTGTGCCATGGGGACATAGCACAGGCTAAGTATAGGGGGGTGTATTTGTATATATTTTATCTACTTTATCCATAGCCCGTACTTTAATCGTTTTTATCTAACATCGGGGATGGGTACAAGTAGTGTGTATAATACCTGTTTAAAAAAAACAACAACAAAAAAAACCAAAAAAAATCCTTTTTGCATCAAAAAAAAACTCATGGTCTTGCATTTCATCAAGCATTTCATGCATCCCTTGGTCGATATATTCCTGACACATTCACTATCACTCAAGGCTTGAGGATTTTTGAGGACACTTGATTTCTGAGATCTTGAGATTCTGCGTTAGCCTGCCTTAGTCATTAGGGTTTTGAACTTAATAATCCACACTTCCCTAGTTTGAAAGATTTGAGCGCTATATTGCACTCTTCATCTCTACCTTCAAAAAGAATATGATCAGCACAATCACTCCCACAACTGCATGATTGATGAGGTGAGTTGAGATATCACTTGAGGAACTAGGACTAGAGATTTGAGTCTAGATCCGGTCTGATGATATTCGAGGATGGGATAAAGTTAATGAAGGCGTCAGAAAACCTGAGTGTCAGCAAAACACTAGCCAGTATGTGAACAAGATTCATATGCTATCTTTTTGATATTGACCTAAGTGTCAGGGTGTGATGAAACTTAAGGAAAATTGTTGATCAGTGTGCGCCAACTTTTGGTAAAAGCAGTGGAGCTAGCCAACAAAAAAAAAGAAAGAGAAATGTCAAAGAAAAGCTCTATCATCCAAAGTCAAATTCCAAATGAGCTTCCACCAATGGCGAGCGCTCCCAAACATTTCAAAGTGTCCACTTGGACCAAGCGCTAATTAGGACCAAGGAGTCGGGCTGACACCATAAAAAAGGACTCTGCATCGTAAGCGATACAAGTCTGGGTGTCGAAGGTATCTTAGATACTCAAAAGAGACACACCCCGGTGTACTCCCAGAAAAACAAGTGCAGACGACTCCAAATTCTCTTGACGGACACACTGATCAACAAAACAAAAATATACTTGTGTTGAGTAATAAGGCACTCGAGAGGCACCGTGTTCCAATGTAAGGGAGAGACAAATAGACACAATCCTATGCCCTCCATCAACTGCCCGTCCATATATACTTTCAAGTCTGACAAACTAATGAGACGGTTGACTGAAGCAAGAATAGACTTATTCTCTAGTGTTGAGGATTAGGTCTAGAGGAGGATCTTTGGGACTGGAACTTTGAGTGATGCCCCGACTCGACTCTCATGAAATGCAGTACACTTAAAATCATATCCTTATATTATATGTACAAATAGAGAGTCTGAAAATTAGAGAAGTTAGATTCCTTTTGATTAAAACTTGGGTGAGCTCAGAATTTTAGGATCACTCGAATTAAGGGTCTTCTCTGAATTAAGCCTTGAAAAATCACTTACACAGTCAGGGATGTAATCAACTAAGTCATTCATTCATGCTCGGGGACGAGCATGGTCTAAGTATAGGGGTATGATGAATCTCGTATTCATCATGCTAAAATTGGTCTTTTAGGCTCTGTCCCCCATCATCCTCTTGTAATTAATCATTAATAGAGCATTATTAGCCATCATGCGTGTGTAAATAATATCCGCATTTCATCATGCATAAATTGCATTTAAAATCCCCAGTGTAAATTAGCCCAAAAAGCTGCTAACTTCTCCCATTTTTAGTTAATTCATCCTAACTCTGATTGACCCAAAACCACCTCCATTGTGTAGATATTACTAACCTTATTAAATAAAAAATACAAAAAAAATACTAACCCCAATAAGTGTCAAATAATCCCAAAGTCAAATTTCACATCTGACGGACTAAAATGAGCATATCTCCCACATACAGTGTCTGATTTTGGTCTACTCACTTTTAAAGTACTTCATTTTCAAATACCTTCAAAACAAGATCAATTTCATAAAATTCGGAGCTCATTTGTGAAAGTTGGGTTTTGGGCCTCTTTTGCGCATTTTAACTTTTTGCCAATTTTGACCTGAGTTTTTATGTGTATAATTAACTCTTTTAATTTTATTTCTTTTTCATTTGTGTCCTTTGATGAAAGTTTTAATAAGAAGCGTAAAGATCCAAATCCAGATCAAAACTAAGATCAAAGCAACTGACCAAGTTCAAGTGTCCGTTGTCGGTCTGTACAAAAGTTGTGTGTTTCTTACCTTTATTTTATTTTCCTATTTTCTTATCCTTTAAAAATCCAAAAAAATTAGATTAATGTGTAAATAATTTTCTTCTATTTTATCGTATTTTTTCTAGAATTTTTATACCCTCTAAAACCACCAAAAAAATTACAAATCTCAAAAATGCGGTTTTTCGTACACATGGAAAGCCACCAAAAATACCACTTCTCACAGGTGACCTCTTTTGCTCCCGGGTCCTTCATGAAAGTTGTAGATCTCGTCGAGACGAGCAACTTTCGTGAAGGAAATTTTTTGATCCGAGGTCTCCTTCTCCTTCTTCTCCATCCTTAAAGTTGAAATTTTTTTGGGGTGCCACGTGGCAGCCCCTGGGCATGCCACGTGGCACCCCGCTTTCCTCTCTCTCCTGGCCACACCTGGGTCACGTGCCTAGCACGTGACCCCCGTCCCCTACCTCCAGCCGTTGCAAGCCGCGTCCCCCTCCCCTGTCGTTTCTCCTCCTCCCTCGTAACCGCCGCCGCACCGTCACCCCTCGCCATCACTCCTCGCCGTTACACCCCTCTCCCTCGCCAGCCTTTCCTCCTCCTGTAACGTCCCTCGCACCTCATCCTATAAAGCCTCGTCACGGCCGGCCACTCGGATCATCCGCCATATCCTTGAACAGCCGGTGACAGCGGCAGCGTGGGCGTGATCCACGGGGCTGGTCCCTGTGCAGCAGCTCCTCCGTGAGCAGCACATCTTCGAGGAGCTTCGCCGCCCTCTGAGGCAATCACCGGAGACACCTGCTTCTCCTCCCTCCAGGCGAACTCGACCCCACCCCCTGTGTTTTTTTCTAACCCTCCTTGCAGGAACAACCTCTGTCACCCTCGACCGGCCGAAGCCCCTCCTTGCTCGGCCACCGACCTTCACCTCCCAGCACCACCGCGCGGGGGTGCCGCCAACGCCAACGCCGCACCTCCTCCTCGCCTTCGTTGTTGTCACGACCGCCAGGCTGCTCCGCCCTCCGCCGTTCCACCGCCTCGCAGCCGTTCGCCTCCGACCGCCGAAGCTCCGACTTGGGCGTGTGTCGCCTAAGGCTGAGCTCCTCCGCGTCACCTCCACCGCTCGGCGTTCCACCGCCATCGGCGGCGCCGCCTCGACCGCCCTCCTCCGCCGCGCCCATCGACGCTCAGCCGCTGCGCCTGCCGCCGTTGGATCGGGCGAGGCCTAGATCCAACGGTTGTGATCCTTCCACGTGGCCCCATCCGAGCCTTAGGCCCGGCCCGAACCACAGGCTCGGGTACCCGAACCTCAGGCTCGGCCGCCCGAGCCTCCAGCCTCGTGTCCAAGCCTCCGGGTGCACGTGCGCGGCACGTGCACCTGGGGAAAATTGCATCGGAGCCCCTGGCGTTTTTATAAATTACAGAAATACCCCTGCCAGGGGTAAATTACGTCCAGGCCCCTCCGAGTTTTGTTAATTACAGATAAGTCCTCCTAGGGATCTTTTTGCAAAGAAAACTTTATTTTATTTACATTTTAGTCCCTAGAATTTCATTTCATCATATCTTTGTCATACGGACTCCGATTTTAGCATATAATATGTTGTTTCGAAGCTAATTTCGTGCTCTATCACTTAGCATAGTTTGTGATCAGATCTAGAGGTGTTTGTTATCAATTATTATTTGAGGATCATCATAGACTTTTGCAGGCTACTTTTTGACATATTAAGGCTTTGGATCTTGATGACATTATTTGCAGGAACTCGGACGAGTATCTTTATCTGATTAAGCCATCATCGATTATTCTTAATAATTTGGAATTCGTAGGGGATTATCTCAGATCAATTCTTCTAATATGATGGTCAAATTTTCTAGGAATTAGATCAAAGACTGTCGGAGGATGGATATCTTGCTTCAATTATTCTGAGTATCAACTTATTATCTGAAGCATTGACTCAATTACATGTTGATCTGTGATTAATTTTGAGGAAATTATTGTTCATATTTTTAGAGAATTAGATACGATCCAAATCACAGATCCTGGGCATAAATTCTGTTTATTATTCTTGCATTGCATTTTCTTCGCATTTGTATTATATTTTCCCCACACAGGAATTAATCGAGCATTTATTAATTATTTAATTTGATTTAAACCAAGCAACTAAAAATCACCGTTCCCTGAGTTCGACCTTGGTAAACTTGCCAAGTAAAAATAGTCCACAACATTCAAAGATTGTGGTATTTTTGACGACCGAAATTCACTTCCTATACTACAATTCACGATTATTAAAGAGGTGGAATTCGCGTTCATCAGTCTCCAAGCAGGTTCCCCATGGTTGGACTAGGAGCAGCATTGATCGACTGAAGTCGGATTCGAGGAGATACCACTGGGACGATCCTTTCCTTTTCTTCGAAGGAGCGGATTGTGTTTGGAGAAGGTGTATTCCTCAGGAGGAATACCAGAGTGTCCTCACATATTGTCATTCACTTGAGGCTGGAGGACACCATTCGGGAAAGAGAACCGCTCACAAAGTACTTCAATGTGGATTGTATTGGCCGACCTTGTTTAGAGATGCCATTGATTTTGTACGGTCGTGCCCGATCTGTCAAAGGATGGGAGGGGCAGTTGGACAGAGAGATGAGATGCCTATGCAACCGATGATTATTTGTGATGTTTTTGATGCATGGGGCATAGATTTTATGGGTCCCTTTCCCAACAGCCAAGGACATGAGTACATATTGTTGGCGGTTGACTATTTATCCAGGTGGGTGGAGGCTATCCCAACCCGAACCGCAGACAACAAGACTGTCTGTAAGTTTGTGAGAGATCATATTATTGCTAGGTTCGGGGTGCCAAAAGTTTTGATATCTGATGGGGGTAGCCATTTTGTGAATCGAGATATGAGATCTTTAGCTAAGGACTATGGATTTGAGCATAGAGTTACTAGTCCTTACCACCCACAGTCCAACGGCATGGCAGAGGTTTCGAACAGAGAGGTGAAGAGTATTTTGCAGAAATTGGTTCGTCCCGATAGGAAGAACTGGTCTCAGCTTTTGGATCAAGTTCTGTGGGCCTATAGGACAGCCTACAAGACACCATTGGGTACTTCACCATTTAGAATGATCTACAGCAAGCCATGCCATTTGCCCGCAGAATTGATCCATAAATCCGAATGGGCAATTAAGAAGATTAATTGGAGTTGTCACCTAGGGAAACTTTGTCGAGACTTGAACTTGAACGAGCTCGTGGAAATCCGAAACAGGGCATATGACAACAGTTTGATTTATAAGGACAAAGTAAAGAGATGGCACGATCAACACATTAGGTGCAAAGACTTTGTCCCTGGACAAAAGGTATGGTTGTTCAATGCCAGGTTGAAGATGTTCCATGGGAAGCTCAAATCTAAATGGACGGGTCCCTTTGTTGTTAAGAAAGTGCACGAGAATGGAAGTGTAGAGATAGATGATCTCACAGATGGTGCACAATCTCATGTGGTAAATGGACAACTGTTGAAGCATTTTGTTGATTCAAAAGAGCAGTTAGTCCAAGTCGAGGTCATCAACTTCATGCAGAGTGAGCACAGAGCAGATATATCATATTACTCATCATGAAGACGCAGAATCAAGATTCAACATCTTAGAAGATTCATTCCTCGTGTACATTCGCCATTCTTTGTATATTCTCCAGATCACATCGGTTCTTACACTTACTCTTGTCCTATACTTAGGCTTACCAAGAGCCTAAGTATAGGGGGAGCCGATGCCCGCAGTGTGTACATACTCATCCATTTCTCCTCTTGACCTCGTCCGCCCCATTTTTGCTCTTCTTCTACACTTAGGCTGTCCAGAGCCTAAGTATAGGGGGGGCGGATCGACTTCTATACTATTTATTATTTTAGCCATCCTACGCTTAGCACGAGCTATATCTTTTTCTCGCTTCTTGTGCCATGAGGACATAGCACATGCTAAGTATAGGGGGCGTGTATACATTATATATATACTTTACCCATAGCTCGTACTTTCACGTATTTTTGTATATATTATACAATAATTATGGGGTGGGTAAAAAAACTTTTTCAAAAACTTTAAAAAAAATGTTTTTTGTTCTATTTTCTTATTTGCTCTAAAAAATCTTTTCAAAAAAATGTGTCCTTTCTTATTTATCTATATTTTTCAAAAAAAAAGATAAAAAAACCTTTTCAAAAAAAACTTTTCAAAAAAATCCTCTTTAAAAAAAAGTTCTTTCTTATCTACCTATCTTTCAACGAAAACTCTTGAAAAAGAGCAAAACTTTTCTAACAAAAAAAACTTCTTTGCCTTTGTTTGTCAAAAAAACTTTTTGAAAAAAAATACTTTTTGTAAAACTTTAAAACAAAACTAAAAAAAACTAACTAATAAGTTGATTTAACCCCTAACACATTCACTTTCACACAAGACTAGTGATGTTCAAGAACACTTGGTTTATGAGGTCTTGATATTTTGAGTTAACCAGCCTTAGTCATTAGGGTCCTTGGACTTAATTATTAACATTTCCCTAGTTTGTAAGATTTGTATGCTATATTGCATGCTTAGTCTCTACCTTAAGAATATGATCAGCACCTCACATACACGACTGCAGTTATGATGAGATGAGTTGAAATTTCACTTGAGGATCTGGGATGAGGGATTTGAGTTTGGACTTGATTTAATGATGCTCGAGGATGGGATAAAATCAATGAAGGCTTCATGAAACCTGAGTGTCAGCACATTTAGCCAGTATGAGAACATGGTTCTTGTACTATCTCTTGACATTTACCTATGTGCCAGGGTGTGATAAAATAAAAAAAATGTTGATCAGTGTGCGTCAACTCTTGGTAAAAGCAGTGGAGCTAGCCAAAAATACTACAAATCAATGAAATGTCAAAGAAAAGCTCTCATTCCATACAAAGTCAAATATCAAAGAGCTTCCACCAAAGGCGAGCGCTCCCAACCATTTCAAAAGTGTCCACTTGGACCACCGCTATTAGGACCAGGAGTCGGGCTTGCACCAAAAAAGGGCTCTGCATCGTAAATGCTACAAGTCTGGGTGTAGAAGGTATAATAGATACTAAAAAAAACACACCTCGGTGTACTCCCAGGAAAACAAGTGCAGACGACTCCAACTTCTCTTGACGGACGCACTGATCAACACCAAAAAAATGTATTGAGTAATAAGGCACTCGAGAGGATCCTTGTTCCAATGAGAGGGAGAGAAGAAATGACACAATCCTATACCCTCCACCAACTGGCCTTCCATCTACACTTTCAAGTCTGACAACTAAAGAGACGGTGGGTTGGATGCAAGAAATGGTTTATTCCCTAGTGTTGAGGATCGGGTCCTTAGGAGAGTCTCTTGGACTGGAACCTTGGGTGACGTTGTGACTCTACTCTTGTAACTGCGGTCAACACTTAAAGTCATATCCCTTATATATATGTATACAAAGAGAGTCTGATGATTAGGGAAATTGGGTACCTTTTGACTAGAGCTTGGTTCAGCTTAGAATTTTAGGATCTCTAAAATCGAGAGTTCTTGAACGGATCAAGTCTTGTATTCACATGCACAGTCAGGGGTTAACCCAACTTATTCATTCTTTATTTGCTCGAGGACTAGCAAAGTTTAAGTATAGGGGGGTGATGAATCCACGATTCATCATCTTAATATCTTGATCTTAGCAAAATCCCCGAGTAAAATCCCAAATAAATATCCATAAAATCAATAAATTAACAAAATAACTCTTGTAAATAAAACACACTAATTACTGTATATTAAATTGTACAAAATAAATTACACATAAAAAGCCGCAAAATCAAAGGAGTTTTATAGATGTAAATATCCTAAAACTTTATGTATTTTTAATAATTTCATATCAACTCCTTTTTGGCTAATTCTTTCTCCAACATGTTCATATCAATGCATATAAAAATACAAAAATACAAAACAAATTTTACCTCAAATAAATACTCCTAGATCCCAATGGGAAAAAGCCGTAAATACCAACTTCCAAGCTAAATTCCCGCTCCGTATGAACTCCAAATTCACCAAACTCACTTTTAAAGTTCAAGTTAGAAAATTATCTATCCAACGGAAGTGGTTTCATTAAAATCGGAGCTCATTTGCAAAAGTTGGGTTTTGGGACCTAGATGTACATTGTATACCTTGTATATATTCATTCTTTCTTTAATTTTTATTGTATCTTTCATAATTGCTAAACATACAAAAAAATATCATAATTGTGTTGTATTTTAATTATATTATTTTATAGTATTTTTCTGTTGTAAATATCTCTTACTAAAAAGATAAAAAAATACAAATTAGAAAAGTAAACAAAAATTGTACATGGTGTTTTGTCTTCTTTTGTAAATTCTCCACTATTTATCTTCTCTCTTTATTTTATTGTATTTAAAGTAGCCAACTCTATTTATCTATTTATTTATTATTTAAATTCCATTCTCTACAATAACCACCAATTCAACTCCATTATTCCACCATTTTTTCCCAACTTCCCATTCAACTCCATTAATAATACAACTTCCCATTCAACTCCACCACTTTAATAACCTCTCATTCCATCATCTTTATATACATGTCATTCTCCTCATTTTTGCCTTTGATCCATCTTTATGTGAGGAGAGTCTAGTTCCTAGAGTTGAATCGGTGACAGCGACACAACCGCGGTCGAGCGACGACGGCCCTCTCTCCGGTGAGATCTGTTGGCTTTTTGGCCAACATCGTAGCCGCAACCACGCGCTGCTCGAGCTCATCGCACGCCGGCGATTTGAGTGAAGATCGTGCTCACGAGAGCATCCCATAGGCGCCCGCGTTCATCGTAGGTAATTTTGTATCATCTTGTTAGTTTTGCATTTTTTTAGCACATCACATTCACCACCATCTTCATCTTCCTATCATACTCCATCATCACTACACCATCTTTGCCCTCTTTTTATTTGTATTCCCTGTCTAATTAAAATCAAAAAAAATTAAAACAAAATTAAAACAAAAAAATTTCTCGTTTACTACAGCAGTAAAAAACCAAAAAGGAAAAAAATAAAAAAAACAAAAAAATAATACACGCAGCAGCGGTGGGGGAAGTTCCCACCGCCGCCGCCCAACCATCAGCAGCCCCGCTACAGTCGGCGGTTGCCGCCGCAGCAGCGCCGCCGCGCGCGGCCAGCGCTCTCACAGCGGCGCCGCCGCGCCGCGGCCCACCTCCAGCTTCCCTCGCGGTGCCGCCGCCCCAGCCAACCGCGCCCTCTCCACCTTCCAGCAGCTGCCAGGCTCCCGCCGACAGTCCCAGCTGCTCCTCCCCTCCGCCGGCCATCTCCAGGCCCCCCGTCCACGCCTTCGGCCATCACCACGCCGCTGCATCTTGCCGCCGCCTCCGCGCGCCAGTGCGGCGCATCCGCCCGACGCCGCCGCCTCCACCTGGGTTGGGTTCATCTTCCAATCGTATCTCCAAGGAAGAAGAAGGTGAGTTTTCATTTTTTTTAATTGTAAAAATTGAATAACTCTTTTGTATAGTTTCTATAATTACAGAATAGTCCTTGTGTATTCGTTTGTTGTAAATATTGGTTTCTGAATTTGCACAGAGACCCCTGTGTTTGACTTTAAATTTGGACATCTTTTGAGCATCATTTTATTCAATAAAAAATGCCATTATGTTGAGCAACTTATCCTCTGTCATGTGATTATTTATTTGTATTTTTGTGAGATTTGAGTAATTAACCAAAATTGTTTAACTGAAACTCTGCATAGTTTACCCATTCTGAACTCTTAAATTTATATCTCACACACAGTTGCTCTAAAATTTCCCTAAAAATTAGTAATGATGCCCTGATATGTGATTAAGTTACAATCCAAATTTCACATTCATTGGAATTGTCTTGTGCCTGAAATAAATCATAGAGTAAAATTAGTATTTGATTTTTAATTAAATCCACGTATATCCTTTTTGCGAAATTTAAAGTCTCCTGTATGCCACATGAAAATATCTACTTGAGATAATTTGCACTTTGATTAATTTGATAACGTGGATTAATTAGGAATTAATTACTCACTTCTGTTTCCACTAAAAAATACATAAAAATCATAACTTGTCAAAAAATCCAAAAATATTACTGTAGTCTCTTTGCATCATGTTTATATTCCAGTAATTTTTTCGTGATTTTTGCTTACTGTTTGTGTGAGAAATTGCGAAAAAACCCATAAAAAGTGTGCATTTTTCCTTGTTGCATTTTAACCCCTAAAATTCCAAAAAAAAGTACCTTGCATTCATCTCTGGATTAGGACTCTAGAAAAAATATAATTTGGTTGAATTGGATTAATTTGACATTAAAATTAATTTGGCCTTGTTGTGTGTTTTCTTAGTGTTGTAATTCACTTGCATTTGCATTCTATTTGCATAAAAAATCTAAAAAATACCACTTGGAAATCTAGATCTTTATTTTAAAATTAAACCTCAAGTTGTTCCTTTGCCTCCCTGTGTTCGACCCCGGACATGCCCGGGATATAAATTAAAGCCGAGACACTCTTCACGGAGATCCTTCTCTCGGTTCTGACCGAATCACTAAGTACACGTATTACAACGTGACCGAATTAATTATCGTATTTAGCGACTCGTCAGTAGGTATGTAGGTTACCGTAATTTCTTGCTTCGCCATTATATCTTGTATATAGTGATATTGGATCTCAAAGTGTTTTCCTTTAGAACTATTAGCCCCACTATTGATCAAGCTTATTGCAGCTTGATTGTCACAATACATTTCAATTGGCCCTTTGACCAATTCGAGGCTTAGGTTCTCTAGAAAACGCATGATCCATACATCATGAGTGGTGGCTATGCTACATGCAATGTACTTAGCCTCCTGTGTATGTCGAGATACACATCCTTGTTTCTTGCTACCCCAAGAAAAGGCTGCACCACCAAACATGAACATGTAACCTGATGTGGATTTTCTATCATCTACATCCCCTCCGAAATTGGCATCGGAGTAGCCTACCATTTCAAGATTGCTTGATACACAAGTTTTAGATGTACTGTTCCTTTCAGATATCGAAGAATCATCTTTACAGCTTCTCAATGTGCTAGATCAGGATTACTTTGATATCTACTGACTAAGCTTACTGGATAAGCTAAATCAGGTCGAGTACACATCATTGCATACATTAGACTTCCCACCGCTTGTGCATATGGTACATCTAAAGATTTCTGCCCCTTTCCGGGACACTGACTCCTACTGAGTCTCTTTCCCATCACAAGTGGTGTTGGAGCTGGAGTGTTGTTCTGCATTCCAAATCTCCTTAATACAATATGCAAATATCTTTCCTGACTAAGGCTCAATATCCTTGAGTTTCTGTCTCTTGTTATTTGAATTCCAAGAACATATGATGCATCGCCCATGTCCTTTATCTCAAATTCATTGCTTAATTTCTGTTTGATTTCATTGAGCATTTGTATGTCATTACCTGCAAGCAGAATGTCATCCACATACAATGACATTATTGTAAAACTGCTCCCACTCTTCATGACATAAACACAATTATCCAATTTATTTGAAACAAATCCAAATGGGATAAATTTCTCATGACATTTGAGATACCATTGCCGTGAAGACTGCTTCAAGCCATATAATGACTTTCTTAACTTGTAAACCTTTTTCTCCTGACCTTCAACCTGAGATCCATCAGGTTGTCGCATATAAATCTCCTCCTTTAATTCTCCATTAAGGAAGGTCGTCTTCACATACATTTGGAATAATTCCAAATCAATATATGCGACTATGGCGAATATCATCCGAATGGATCCAAACTTAGCCAATGGAGTGTAGGTTTCCTGAAAATCTATTCCAGCTTGTTGAGTATAACCCTTGACGACTAATCTGGCTTTGTATTTGTCAACAATACCGTCAACTCGATACTTTTTCTTGAAGACCCACTTACAACCTATGGATTGCCTACCTTATGGCAAATCACATAATTCCCATATACCGTTTCACTCGATTGAGTCAAACTCATCTCTCATGGCGGTCGACCATGATTCCGACTCAGACGAAGCCATAGCTTCATCAAAGGATATGGGATCTGTACAATTCGCGACATCCTCATCCACGGTGTAGCACGACGCCTCGCATCCATGAAATGGTAATCTTCCATCCATGCGGGGCATGTTCTGGGTCTCTTGTTGCCGATCATACTTGTAGGTTGTGTGGGTCCACCCACTTCCTCTAAAGGATCATCATGTTCCATAGGTTCATTCTCTACATTTGGATGATCGATATCATCCTCAAGTTCATGTCTAGTGCTCAAGTCATATTGATTGTCCTGTAGGACAATCAGAGGATCTGATTCCTCTACTTCATGCCCCTTTTCTTGATGAATTTCAAGAAAAGTTGCATCACAACTTTCAATCAGACCTTTAATTTCATGGAAGAACCTATATCCTTTAGAATGTTCGCTATATCCAATAATTTTGCACTTTAATGTCCTGAAGTCTAGCTTGTCTCTAAGCTGACTCGGTACCAGAACATGTGCAACACATCCCCATTTCCAAAGATGGCCCAACTCGGGCTTTTTGCCATTCCATATTTCATATGGCGTTGATTCTACGGATTTGGTGAGAATCCTGTTCTGTATATAGTTCGTAGTCAACACTGCCTCTCCCTAGAATTTCTTGGAGAGTCCTGAGTGTGAAATCATACACCTTACTGCATTCATCAAAGTTCAGTTCTTTCTTTCTGCTACACCATTCTGTTGTGGTGTATAGGGCATTGTAGTATGCCTACGAATGCCTGTCCGAATACAGTAATCCTCAAACCCCTTTGAGGTATATTCCCCACCTCTATATGTCCTAAGAGTCTTGATTGGTTTTCCCAATCTTGTCTCCACTTCTGTCTTGTATCTCTTAAATGTTTCAAGTGCTTCCGACTTTCTTCCTAAGAGATAGATATAGGAGAACTTCGAGTAGTCATCAATGAATGTTATAAAATATTCCTTATTTCTATATGTGTTGACGCTCAGTGGTCCACATATGTCTGAATGGATCAAACCTAGTAACTCCGGACCGAATTCCGGTTGAGAAGGGTCTTCTTGTCATTTTACCGGTCAGACAGTGTTCGCAAGGCAATATCCTTGCACCCGTGATCTTAGGCAACAAATTTGCCTTAATCATTTGATCCATCTTAGAATTTCCTGGATGATCTAGTCGCATGTGCCACAAGTCAAAATCAGACAAAAAACACAAGGAATAATCAGAAGCGACATTCATTGATTCACTAGAATTTATTACAGGAAGACATGACAGGTCATGCTCGGGAACAAACTTTCCCATCGCATAGACCTTCTTATTCTTGCCTATTGACACATGCTTATTATAAAATCTAACTTCGAAGTCTTTCTTGAGCAGCACTGGGACATATATCAGGTTCCGACATATCACCGGGGCATATAGTACATCATTCAGTACCATAATGCTATCTCCCAGGTCAAGTCTGTATGTCCCAACACCTTCCACTTCCAGGTAGGTGTTGTTCCCCATGAAGATCCTCTGTTCGCCTTTGCTCAACTCCTTGAAGTCTACTAGGCCCTCCTTTGTCTTCGCGATGTGTCTGGTTGCTCCAGAGTCGATCCACCATCCGTCACTGTCCGTGATGACGGAGTTGCATTCCACGACAGCCGCAAATTCCATTTTCTTCTTGCCTTTTGTTTTTAGGCATTTTAGAATTTCCTGGCTTCTTCTTGTTGGGGCAATTGACCTTGAAATGGTCATATTTGACACAACTATAGCAAGAGCCGCGTGGGTATTTCTCACTCTTTCCCTTCGCGTGCACGGCATTTGCTTCTTCTTCTTCCTCGACCTCAAAGATTTCAGCTTTCGATCTTTGTTTAGAGAGGTCCTGCTCAATTGCCAATAGTGCAGGTAGGTCCGTCACAGACTTAATGTTGCCATTCATCTGCAGAGATGTGGCAACCATGTCGAATGACGGAGGGAGACTTCCTAGTATTGCTGTGATCTACATCCTCTCCGGAATGACGCAATCAGTAGCCGCTAGATCCTTGGCCATCACGATCATCTTGTTCACGTGCTCGAGGACGCCTCCAATGCTTTTACCAAGAGTTGGCATACACTGATCAACATTTTTTATTTATATCACTCCCTGACACTTTGATCAATGTAAAGAGATTAGTATAAGAACCAAGTTCTCATACTTTCTAAGGACACCGACACTCATGTTTCATGAAGTTTTCAAAGATTTTATCCCATCCTCGAGCATCATTAGATCAAGTCCAGACTTGAATCCCTCATTCCAATCCCTCAAGTGAAGAGTTAACTCATCTCATCGAAACCGCAGTCGTGCATGTGATGTGCTGATCATATTCTTATGGTCGGAGACTAAGCATGTGATATAACACACAAATCTAGGAACCTAGGGAAATATGGATGATTAAGTCTAAGACCCTGATGGTTATGGCTGGTTAACCTAAAAATTTAAGATCTCATAAACCAAGTTTTCTTGAACATTTTTGATCCTGGGTGGAAGTGTAGAGGTAAAGGAATTAATCCAACTCCTTCAACACAATATTTTTTTTGAAAACTTTGAGAGACGTACAGAGCTCGTAAGCTGATTCACAGGTCTTAAAGACCCGAATCAGGTTCAACTCCATATGGATCATTATAAAACTTCTAGCCCCTATTATCTGTTTTCTTCCACTATTCGCGGGACCTAATTTCTTCCACAGTTGGATTCTCAGATAATGTAGGGTCAGGTTTATCTATTATGGAGTGTATGCTATCGTGTAGCAAGCCAAAGTAAATCTTTCTACTCCACAATTCATAATTAGTACCATTAAGGTACTCTATTTTTCCTACCTCAGTGGCAATAGTTTTGCTTGTCATATTAGATCTAAAGAAAAACATGTAGGTTTGTATGAGATTAAGTAAATTAATCAAGGATATTTATATGTTTTTATATAAACAACAAGACAAGGTATTGATGTAATCAATTGCAAACAGAGAAGCAATATAAATTTAATTTAAGCAAAAAAATTTATTAATTGCAACTTTATTAAAGATTAAGCAGGCTATTTTTCTGAAGGCAATCAACAGGTTCTTTAAAAAAATGATACCACAAAAAACTTGGTAATCCTACGCTAATTCAACCAACAAAAAAATACGCACCCCTTTTGTTAACAAGATGGTACTGTCAATTATATAAAAAAAACTTAACAAAGAACTATGCACAAATTATAACAACAAATGCACGAGGCATATCTACCCCTTACAAACTTAAGCAATCAAGCGATTCTCTTTATTAGTAAATCAACCCTCGCCTCTTTTAATCAGAAAATAGTGTTACGATTTTTTTTAAAAGAGAATCTTTTTATAAAAAATAATGCAATTTTAATGGCAATACTGTGTAAAAAAAACTAACGGTTCTTTTGACAAGGATAGGGTGTTTCACGTGAATGCTTTCAAGTAATAAAAAAATGCAAGGGCTTCTCACAAAAAGGACAAGGGCTGACAAGGATAGGGGGCGTTTCACGTGATTTTTGGAGCGGGGGATAGGGCAAACGGGCATTCACGAGAAATAAAAAATTAAACAAATAAAGAACCTGCGTTCTCGCGTTAGGGTTCTTCTCCAGAAACGCCGCCGCTGCCGCATCCTCGCGTTAGGGTTCTTCACCAGAGACGCCGCCGCTGCTTGCCTTTGAGGAGATCACAGCACACACGATCGGGATCGGAGGTGCGTCGACGTGCGGATTACAAGAGCTCTGATACCGGCCACAGATTTATCTGAGGTACACCCTTCGTTTGAGCTACGAGAGAACGAGAGCGAGATGGAGAGATAGAGATGGGAGAGGGCTCCCTATGCGAGGTATGGATCTTCCTTCGTCCGTGTGTTCTTCCCCTCCACAAGGAGGTTTATTTATAGGGCGTGAATACCCCTCGCATAGTCCGCTCCTCTCCAACCACGCCCAACTTGCGCGCGTTTCTCGCGCACGACTCGGCCTCCGCACAACTGCCGGACTCGTGCAACTGCCACCGACAAGTTGAACGCGAACTCATCTTGATATGTTCAAACAACAAATACATATATATATATATATTAACAAATCAGTCGTAGATTACATAAAGAAATATCCGTATTTGATCATTCTGAATAAACATACGTTGTCTCCGGTCCATAAGAAGCATTTTAAAGGGCAGCCTGTCCGCCTATAAGGAGTAAAGAACGAGATCAACGACGACAGTTACGTCGTTAAACACCTCCTCTCTCTTTTTTCTGTTCTAGAAAAAGGTGGAGACGCACAGTCAACATGCAACGGCGCCCCTTAAAACCCGCCACCACCACCACCACCGACGAACGCGACCTCCGCAGATCCCCCCAACCCCAACGGCGGAGCTGCTCCCTCTTCGCCAAACCCTAACGCTACCACGATCTTCGAGGTTCGGCTGCGATTGATCGTTTTGTTGTCGTTGATGATGGTAACCGTGTTGTTGTTGATCTCGTTGCGTCGTTGTTGTTCTTGGTGTTATTGTTGTTGTAGATCGTGGTTTGGAGGGGATCGACGATGAGGTGAGGTGCGGCGGGGTTGCGGAGCGGAGATGCACGAGGGCAGGGGAATGGCCGCCGCGGTGAGGAGGATCTCGCACGGCGGGGTCGATCGTGGTGCTGGCTGCCGCTCGTCCTCCGGTAAGTAGGTATCGGATTTGGAGGTTCGTGTCAGGATTCAGCTGCTTTTTTGTTCGTGATGAGGTTTGGTGGTCTGGTTTCAATGATTGCAATGGAATGCGATGATCTCAATGCAATGTGATTTCTCTAATGCGCGATTTTGTAATCGTGATCTGGTTGGAGTTATGATGAGGGAATTTGAATATTGGATGGGAATGTGACGGAAAGGAGATTCATTTGATTGAATTAAAATGAAGAGATTCAAACCGAACTTAATAAATGTCTTGGTTCCTGCTGACGCAGTTCTTGAAGCATTTCTTCATAAAATTTTAAAACTAGCTTGCATGTAGATTGAATATTTTGGATATGAGCCCTTGCAGGGATTTCTCATATAAATATTATGTGTTGGTGTATAATATTCTTGTGGGCTGTAGAACTAAGTATTCACCAATATCTAGTCTTGTAACTTCTGACCGTCATATCTCAGTAGTCACTTATTAAGAATTTGGCTAAGGTTAAGTAGTAGTCCCTGTTTGACATTTGAGGTTGGGATAATGTACATGATTAGATGTAGTAGCGACCAGCGAGTAATTGGTTTAAGCAAAATTCCTACATATTTTGTAGGTTTTTGAAGGAATCTTGGTTTAGACTAAGAAGGATAAGCCTTGGAGATCGGATTATCCCGAGGCTAACTATTGTATCAACTTTGGTTCTTTTTTTTGCTATTTGCTCCAATAAATTGTGGAGTCCTCACTGACATTCAAATGAGTTAGTTGCCTGCTAAATGCAATCTCACCAACAAAGCATTTCTTTATGGATCAAATTGGGTCATGAGGCACACGATGGAGTGAAAGCGAAGGAAGGAGCATCTTCGTTGGGATCTGGAGTGGGGCCTGAAGTTTTGGAGGAGGGTAACTTAATCTCGTGAGGAGAGGCAAGATAGATTTACCATCCAAGAGGGAGGGGAAGAGGAGGGGGTTTGGTCGGTCGTTTCCCATCAAAACCGCGTCCGATGCTGCTATCAGTGTGGTATTTTTTGTCACCGAGCTAGGTTGTGTTCTCAGCTAACGTGTTGTTTCGATTGTAAACGATTGGTCATTGAAGAAGTTCCTGCCCTCTCATTCAGAGAGCATATGTGGAAAACAAGCAGACATCATCGGAGGAAAACAAGCAGCCTGAGCGTTTGGGACCAGTTCTCGTATGCTCTTTTAAGAGGTCTTGTGCGACCATTGTTAGAGGAGAAGGCAATAGTATCACTCATCCAAAGGAAAGAGTTATTATTGGTCACTGCAAGGATGACTCGTTGGATATTCGAGATGTTGAAAGAATTATACATGAGGTTTTGGGGGTACTTTCATGGGAGATGTTGTCAAAGTGAAACCCTCTCTCTTATGCATTCGAGGGCTGCTGATGGTGAGATCATTGCGATTCACTGACGGCAAGACTCCATCTATCATTCTTCAGGTGGTGTGGGTGCATGGTGTTCCATTCCTCTCGAGGATTGTTCATGCTCTGAGGCATGCGTTATGGGATTTTGATGTCGCAATGAAAGTTCTAGTGGATGGTTGTTCTCCGGGGTCAGACCTAAATCCACCATACTGATACTTGAGAGTTTGTGCTCGTCTTTGCTGGAGGCCTTTTGCAACTTACAGGTGGGAGGGCTGCTTTTTGTCTGAAGGTGAGCCTTCTGCCAATACTCTACCGTCGATGCCGGAGATGAAGGAGGTGGAGTGCTCGTCGATGACAGGGCCCTCTTTTGAAAAGTATGATTTGAAGGTTATGGTAAGCAAGAAATCAGATCCCCCGATTAAGCCGAATTTGTAAGATTTTCAACCTGAATAGGAGATCTCGAATTTTATGTAGACACACCTTTTCTTAAAATTTCCGAAATTGGCCCCAAAAAGGAAGGAAGATCGACATTGTCACTGCATCTCCAAATTTAGGGATTCACCAGTTGCTGCTTGATGGAGATCCTCTCGAACCTTTAGTCTTGGGACATTTGGAGCTCAACTACACTCGTTTAGGTGTTCTCATGTTGGATCCGATTATGCTGTAGAAGTGGACTTGAGCTTCTCAAACCCTTTTTTGGTTCATAGATTTGTTTGAAGTGAAGCACATGTTGTCGGAGTTTGCGGGAAGCTTATTTCAGAACTTGAGAAATGGAATCCGTTACTTTCGAGCATTGTGCATATTGTGTTTCGGACTAGCTTCCTTTGCGATTAGAAGAGCCTGATTGACAAAGGAAAAAAAGTGGCATCGCTTCTAGTGGGCCACTGCAATCTCTCGAGACCTTGAATCGTGATCCTCTGTTGATTTTGATTAATCCTTCTCAGGGTGGTTCCCATCCTCCTCCTCATGACCATTGGAGGTCGAATTTGGAATGGGCAGTTGATGATCTTGAGTCTGGATGGTTCAATTTTACAACAACTGTTGGGAGGTGGGATGCCTCTTTTGCTTTCTCCCATCGTTCCTTCTAACCAGGTGGCTGGTGAAGATAGAAGGGGAAAAAGATACAGAAGCAGAAAAAGAATTAGGGCTATAGAAGTGGTACCAAGAGTCATCTTGACGCATAAGGCCTTGATGGCTGAGATGGTGGGAGATGTCGTTGTTCCGGGGACTTCAAAGGTTACTGTATGAAAATCCTAACTTGGAATGTGAGGGGCCTGAGAGGTGAAGATGATCTGGTTAGATAGCTTAAAGGATACAAGGGACCTGTTTGAAGGGGAGCTCAGTTTTAGAGCGACGGTCCATGGCGTTATTGCGGTAGATGGAAATAGGGTAGTAGAATGGAAACAACATCATGAAATTCTTGTCTCAAGGAGGGTGATGCAAACACAACCTATTTTCACCGGGTGGCTAATGTCAAAATTCCATCCACTCTATTTTGATCAATGGTAGAAGAGTTGAGGGGGATCGGGAGTTGGATGTCATGCCCCGGGATCCAGGTTTAACCGTTTACACCGCATTCATATTATTTAATTCATGATTTATTGTATCAAGTTACAAAAATGAGGGAGTTTTTTTGTGAGATTTGAATGACATTCATATGATATTTCAATTCACATCAAGACATATGTCACAAAGAAACAGTTGCATTAATTTCCATATAATAAAACATGCATGGTTTTAAAAAACATGAGGCTGATCGAGGCGGTTTCCCGTAAATGAGGCGAGGCGTAAGCCTCAAGGCGGTCGAGGCGTAAGCCTCAAGGCGGTCGAGGCGTAAGCCTCAGTTTTAAGTTAAAAACTATACAAATCTAGAACATTGTATAAAAATGCTAGAAATAAGATTGCATTAAAGTCACTTGCATTAAAGTTACAATATTGATTAACGAAATAAGAAAGTTTCTAGAGTTCAGCATATGAAAATAAAAAGGAGACAAGTTTCAAATCCAAAAATGACTGAAAGTATTAATCTAGCTAAATATCGTCACTCGTCAGGAGCAATTTCCGCCTCAATATCATCTTGCCCATCATCATCATCACTGCTGCTTATTGGGTCCTCCAGTGAGTCGTCATTATACTGCATGATCACATCCTCATCATTGTCTTCATCAGTATGTCCCTCTCTTTCTTCGAATTCATCTTCATCAACATCCGCAACACTTTTTCCTATTTGAAAGTAGTAAAATAAAAAATAAGATTTGTCCTTAAATTGTCATCAAAGAAGCAACAACAAAATAAGATTTGTGTTATGGTATCTTTCCCATGATGGTTCTTTTGCTTCTTCTTTTGTCGTCTCCTTCCGCCTTGTTCCTCTACAATATCTTCATTGAACGCGTCATCTTCAAGAGGAATGTTTCCATCAAGTTCATGAAAAGCTTCAACTTCACTTTCAGTTAGTTGGAGTTCAGAAATCCATTCATCATCCGAATCGAAATCATTCAAGCAAAGGGGATCTTCCAAAGTCTTTTTTCTCACTTCCTTTTGCTTCAGCTTTAAGTTGAACATGTAGAAGACCGTGTCATTGCGTTTTTCTTGTCTCAAGTTATTTCTTCTTTTGGTGTGGACCTATCATTGAGCAATCAAATGTTACATGATACATCTATTGTAAATTTAGCATGCGAATGTAAGCTATACCAAGCTTGAGTAATCACCTGATTGAAGGAGCTCCAATTACGCTTACATCCAAATGCACTACATGTTAAGCTTAAAATGCGCATTGCAAATTTCTTCAGTTCAGGAGTTTCATTGCCATAGAGTTGCCACCAATCCGCTA
Source organism: Ottelia alismoides (assembly GCA_037367405.1). NCBI lineage: Eukaryota > Viridiplantae > Streptophyta > Magnoliopsida > Alismatales > Hydrocharitaceae > Ottelia > Ottelia alismoides. The sequence continues at coordinate 64,560 of JAZKJV010008946.1, forward strand.
TAATTGATTGCAAAGTTATTGATAAGACAAATTTGAAATGAACTTAACATATAGATATGAAAAAAGTTAAATACCAGGGCTTCTTTTCTTTCGTGTCTTGATGGCACCTGACCAGCCAAACAACCCTCTTGCATTGATGAAAGGACTTATTTGCAAATCAATTTTCAGCCTTTCCTTCCTATTAGCAGCCAATCTTTCCACACAAGACAACCATCCAACTTTCACTTCATAATCATCTCTAAATGATGGATCATATTGGCATTGAGGGTTGACAAAGTATGCGACTGCATGTAAATGGGTATGTAGTTGCTTGTCCCACCTCCTGTTAATGATTTCCCATATTGGCTCGTATTTCCCCTCATTATTACCCAAGTTTCGAGAAATTTCTTCTTTGGCCCTATCCATGGCCTTATAAATAAACCCCATCGGTGGATACCTTTCAGAGCCTAACATCTCTCCGGCTGCCTTGTAAGCGGCAACATTATCAGTGATGACTTGTATGATATTGCTTTCTCCAACCTCCTCAACAACCTCATCAAGCAAATTGAACATGAACGTGACATTCTTGATTTCTTTGGATGCATCAATGGATTTCAAGAACCATGTGCCCTTAGGGTTATTCACTAAGAAGTTAATCAAAGTGCGCCCTTTAACATCCGTCCAACCGTCCGACATAATGTTGCAACCTACCTCTCTCCAGGATGCCTTAGCATCATCCATCAGTGACTTTATAGTGCTAACTTCTTCCCTTAAGATCCAAGTTCTCAATTCATGCATAGTTGGAGGTTTCAAACCCCTTCCAAAGTTGCCAATGTCTTACACCATTGTCGCATATGAAGGACTAGTGGCAACGTTGAAGGGAGCCCATTTTCTATGAAAAATCTCCCTATGCTTTGGCAACACCTCTTCCTTTCTTCCTTTCTCCAAGATGCATTCAATGTAATCTGTGCTGCATTATCTAGAGTAGTTGCACATCCACCACTTCCGCTTGTCGTTCCAGCTCCCCATCCTCCCACAAAAAGATCCATAGGACCTCTTGCTTGTTGAGCTCCACTTGATCCGGTAGGTACATGCTCACCAAAATCAGATCCTCCTTGCATGGCATATGCTCCCACCCGACGAACCTCCTGCATCTCTTCAAGTAATCTTTTTTTATCCAACTCTTTCTTCATAAAAAACAACTTGATTTCATTCTCCACTTCTGGCGGTACATTTGGGCAACGACTAACATTCTTGCGACTTCTCGCCAAATGTTCTTTTAATCTTGCAATGCCACCTGTGATGATCTTGTTACAAAAGTTACAACTCACGTATTTGTATCCTTTCTTCTTTTGTTCTCCCTTTAACTCAACCTCTTTACAATATTTCCATGCAATATCTGATCTATCATGCCCACCATCATGTCCCTTTTTCAATCTTGGAGCCATTTCTGAAATAGGACAGTATCATAGACTATAGAGCATTACATCATACATGTATAAAGAATAAACCTCATCCGTTGGCACATTCTATAGAAGTTTCAATGTATGTATTTCAACTCCATACGATAGTTTTCAAGGATGCTTGGTGTTTCCTAAAGAATATCATGCTCAGGGAAAAACAATACCTTCAAAGGATGCGGGCTGCGACACCACTTCTCAAGGATAGAGGCGACGGCGAACCGGCGGCGTGCCAACTACAGAATCCGGCGAAAAGGAAGAAGAGGATCAACCGAAATCTTTGGGAGAGGGGATATAAAGTGCAACGTGGTGAAAAAAGGGAGAAAGTCGACTTTGCATACCCAGGTCCTCCGCCGGGCTAGGGTTCCAGAACTTCCAGGCTTCAACGTTTCGTGGCTTTGAAATTTTCGGGTTTTGGGGCTTTAAAACGTTTCCAGATGAGGCGTGCGCCTCAAATACGCCTCAGCGCCTCGTGGAACGCCTCGCCCTTCGAGGCATAAGTTGCCATTTCCAGTAACGCCTCTTGTGCCTCGAGGCGGTTTTTTGTGAAAAATGCCTCGAGGCGTACGCCTCAGCGCCTCGAGGCGCGTTTTTTGAAACCTTGTTGACTACCACCAAGAACAGTAAGTCCTGCCAACCAAACTACTCCACTGCATGCTCCTTTTTTCTATTGCTTAATGCACTAATCCTCTTTCTCACTTACTATACTACAAATATCAACATTTAGCATTTTATTAATTAGTATCATGTAAGAGTAAGTGATTTAGATCTAGGCTATCACCATTAATTTGTTATCAATTGTAAGATATGGTGATCTTAAATATAGACGATTGATGATGATTTTCATGTATTGATCTTTTCCTTGTTGAATTATCCAAGCTTCGTAGATATATGCGGTCTTGGTCTGGGTGAGAACTCACACTATGACTGTAAGATAAGAAGAAAACCTTAGGGTTGGGGTGCCTCCATAGGCAGGCGATGGGGTACAATGCATCCTAACAAAGTTCCCAACACATCCACTAGCTTCACTTAACAACTGGAATAATAGATCTCATTTAGATATATATGATTTCCATGACACGACCTTTTTCCTCGCCAGAATCTATTGGAAGAACAATAACCAAACTCAAGCAATGAAGAAGCCCCCTAAGGGATTCATCTGTCTCGCTTTCCCAGTGGAATAACGGCCTAATAGAAAGCTAGGCAAAACTCCAACTACACCCCTGAGACGGGTGGGAGAAACTGTCCAATCTTGCCCGAACCAGTGTAGGAACAGGCTAAACGAACTTAAAGAAAAACCAAGGGTCCTCTGACCTAGGAATCCTAACAGAACACATGGTCAGTGAAACTGGTCAAATGGAAACACACAGATCCCAGGGAAGTGTAAAAACTACGAGTTTACGATAAAAATCGGGGAAGAGACTAGATTTCTAGACCCACGCACTGGGCGACTGCTACCCAATCTGGGCATCCTAACTCTAGCCTAGTTGAGGGTCACCATACCCTTGCACGGTCATGTGAAGGAGACATCTTGACCGACACACATATTTGTCATCATTGGTGCTTATCAAATCATATATCTATGTCATCAACTATTAATAACCTAAAAGTATACACAAATCAATTAATCTTGATAATAGCAATGACTTATTAGTTTAGTCTCTCATGGGTGCAACTAACACATGCGGTTATTTCAAAATGATAAACAATGTTACTGACCGGATGAACAACACTTTGGTTGATCCAAAGTATGTATAATATGTAATGCGAATCTGAACTATTGAGTGTAATTATAACAAGATTCTTGGCATATGAAGTTTAATTCAATTATAGTAAATATAAAGATTATTACCAGTTTCTTATTATTCAATCTATTATAATTGAGCAGCAATCATACACGAATATAACTCCAAATTCTCAACCTAAAATCAAGTTATACAACAGCCCAAACATGCAGTTATATCCCCAAAATTATCATCTTTTAGTAGCAGAGAATAATATGAATTTGGGCCATTTTATTAGCTATACACAACAACAAATCCATGACTTAATATCCCAAATTCCCTCAATCAAAAAGTAAAATTTCAGCATCCAAATCCATGATTTAATACCCCCTAGTACCCTAAATTAAACAGTAGAATTTCAGCATGCAAATCCATGATTTAATACCCCCAAATTCCCTCAATTAAATGGTAGAATCTCAGTAGCAAATTCATGATTCAATACCCCAATTTTCCTCAATCAAATAATAGAATTTCAGCATGCAAATCCATGATTTAATACCCCAAACTTCCTTAATTAAAGAGTAGAATTTCAAATGCAAATCAATGATTTAATACCTCCAAATTCCCTCAATTAAACAGTAGAATCTCAGTAGCAAATTCATGATTTAAACCCCAATTTTCCTCAATCAAAAGTAGAATTTCAGCATGCAAATCCATGATTTAATACCGTCAAAATCCCTCAATTAATCAGTAGAATTTCAGCATGCAAATCCTTGATTTAATACCCCCAAATTCTCTCAATTAAACAGTAGAATTTCAGCATGGCATGACTTAATACCCCCAAATTCCCTCAAATAAATGGTAGAGTTTCAAGATGCAAATCCATGATTTAATGCCTACAAATTCCTTCAATTAAACAACAAAATCTCAGCATGCAAATCCATGATTTAATACCCCAAATTCCCTCAATTAAACAATAGAATTTCAGCTTGCAAATCCACGTGCAGTTAAAAGCCCATACTTTTCTTTTAAAGGATGGAAGGTAAAAAAGAGAAAAGAAGGGAAGTTCACAGATAGGCAGCAAGAGGGGAATAATAGTGTACCTTGGACTCTTTAATTGAAGGAAAATGGGACAACAATGCATCACAACAACAACAATTAATTGCTGAATTTGGCAGCAACATGCAACAACTGTAGAACTTCAATGGCTGTTCGAGCAATAGCAGAAACAACATCAAGAGCTGATGCAAATAGCAACAAAAAGGAAAGAAAAAAAGCTTCTATTGGTGGAAAGAAAAAGAAGAGAAGAGAGAAGGGAAAGATAAGGAGAAGGGGGGTTTTAGGGCTATTTATAAGGAGAATGGGGATTGAATTATCAATATTTTGGGGAGGAATGGTTGAGGCCGCACACGTGTTTTCAAGTTTTGATTTGTATTTATTTATTATTATTATTTTACATAATCCTCTTAATTTCATCTTTTGATGAAATGCTTAATCATTCGTACTTGACTCCTTGGATCTCTGATCTGGGTGTATAATAACCCGAACTAATCGTCTTGAAGTGACGGTCAAATTGAGTCAAATATCCATATTTTTCTGTTATCAAATGGGTTTAGAAATTATCAAAAATATGGTGTTGATTTATGATTAATTTTTATGGTAAAAATCAATTAAACGACCTCCGATCGATAAACGATCGATTTTGTTGGTTTTAATTTATTAAAATGGAATTAGTAGTGGTCTTCGTTCATTTTGTTGTTCGGATCATGTCACAGACTTTTCTAGTGACACGAAATCCAATGCGATTGGGCTTTTTAGTTAATCGCATCCGAACGAGATCCGATTTACGATCTATGGATCGATCCATGTTTATTTAATATTAATTGATTTGTTTAATCGGGTTAGATGGATCCATGTCAGGTTGGATTTGGGTAGTTCGGATCCGAGTGTTACCTTGGAACTTGCCATCGTGTCTCACTTTCTGGAGTTCTCCAGGAGATCCATACCTAGATCTTGAGATTGGATGCATCTATCATTTCTGAGAAACTTATTAACCACTTGGTGCAGGATTTTATGTAGATAAGGTGAAAGGGGTAGTCGAGAACCTTACTGCGGATGGGGTGCCTGGTTCAGATGGCTTCCCAATTTCTTTCTTTCATGAATTCTGGTCGGTCCTTGGAGCCAACATGTTAGAGGTGGTGAAGGAATTCGCTAGAGTGATAATAAGACGCATTTTTTTTGCTGCCCAAGGAGAGCTCAGAGGGAATTGAAGACTACCGCCTTATTGCTCTATCGAATGCTATCTATTTGATTGTGGCAAAGGTCCTTTCGATTAGACTCAACAGGGTGTTGGATCCCATTATCTCTCAGTTTTAGTCTGCTTTTATCCCTGGAAGATAGATTGGGGATAGTTTGACCTAGCCACAGAGATTATTGCATAGTGGGAAAGGAAAAAAAAATCAAGGGCATCGTTTGGAAGGTGGACTTCATAAAAGCATATGACACAGTGGATTGGTGCTTTTTGTGGATGGCTCTTTCTCGTAGGGGTTTCACGGGGTCTGGATTCTTGGATGAAGAGATATATACCACTACATTGTACTTTGTGCTAATTAACGATCACCTAGAGGGAGGATTTTACATTCTACAATGTTGGATCTGTCAAGTATGTCCTCTTGTACTTTTGTTATTTGTTGTGATGTACCCTTGCTTGGTGGAGCAAGTAATGGCTAATGGACTGACACTAGTTTCAATTCATATGGTATCTCTATTCCTCTACTATAATTTATAGACAACACTATTTTCTTTTTTGAGTGAGACAAAGATATGGCTAAAGGGACGACGACTGTCCCACCCCCAAAATCCGTGATCGAGAATGATCATGTAGACACGATAGCAGATGCCCGAGAATGATTGATGAAGCTGACTTCAGGAGAAGTCTAGAGATTCGTGGGTATTACAAAGGTTATCTACGAGAGTCTGGAGGCTCAACCGTACGTGACAATAGAGAAGCATTACACAAGACACTGACCTAATAGTCGAGTATTGTGGATCTTGTAGAAGTGCCAACAACGAGTACAGACAACAATACAAGACATGATGGTGGATGCATGCAGCGGGTACGTACGCGAGGGCAGAAGGACGGTATGTAGTGAAGCAATATGCATTGAGGAGCAATGTAGTACGATCACATATGTGTATGCATGAAGGCACACAATATCGGTATTGATGCATGGCGATCCAAGAAGGCGTGGAGCGTTGCAGGTGATGAGTACGAGCGTTGTCGAGCAGGCTCGGTAGTACATGTACGAGAGTGGTCTGGAGGCCACGATAGCAAAGTTTTGGAGGACTTCTCTTTAGCATGTAGAACGCTAAGGAAGAGTTTACCGCATGAGGGCTTGGTGGTCGCATATTCCCTTTGGCACAAGATCGAGTGTTCGGTGGCACTCGGTGAAATATGACAAAGCTGCATCAAAAAGCATTGGAGCACGAGTTTGCTGATGACTGGATGATTGATGTGGCATTAACCGTACGAGAAGACGAAAGGACAACAAGGGAGTAGAAGAGACATGAAGACAAAGAGTTGCTACGGAACACGAAGGATTGTCGAAGAACTCGAAGGTTCTCTTGTTTTTATGTATCAATTGTAGATGTAATAATGTGTGTCCCTTGGGTTGCCTTGAGTCTTGTATATAAGGAGGGGTGATGGCTCATTTATAAACACACAGAGTACACGAGAGAAAGTGTAGAGTATTACCTCACTCTAGAGCAAGTTCCCCTTCTAATAAAGAAGAGCTTTGTGTCCGTGCTTGTGTGATCATGCAGTTGTGTTCTTGGGCGTTCTTGAGCGTGTTCTTCAGAGTGTTCCTGAACGATCCATAGAGTCGTGCTTGTGCTTGTGTTTGAGCGTTGGTGCATGAGCAAGAAGGACCATGAGAAGTGTTGGAGCGTGTCCGTGATTGTTCTACTCGAGAAGCTATGGGTTAGCTAACGCCGCACAAGTTGAAGTCAGTAGCGGGATTTTGACCCTGTGACATCGACCACAGTGGAGATCTTTGGTGAGATGTCAGGGCTGAAGTTAAATCATGGCAAATCACATGCCATTTCTTTTGGGATGCCTAGTCATGAGGCGTAAACTTGGTATAATGAACTTGGTACTCCCAGTGGCTCTCTTCCATTGCATTATTTGGACCTGCCCCTCTCTACTAGAAGGTTGAAGTTGTCCGACTGGTTGTCAGTGATTGAGAAGATGAAGAGAATATTATCATGTTGGAAGGCGGCTATTCTTTCCCTGGCGGTCGTCTGGTCTTGTTGCATGCAATTTTTCTATTATCCCCGTGTATTTCATGTCTTCTAGACTCCTCCTTGTGGGTGTCCGTTGTTGTATGGAGGGGATTTTGCGATAATTTTTGTGGGGTAAGAATGGTCGGGAGGATTCAGGTTTTACATCTTGTTGATTGGGAGACAATAACTTTCCCAAAGGATGTGGGGGGTGTTGGGATCTCTTGCTTGTACTCAATGAATGAGGCCCTTCTTCTCAAGTGGGTAAGTAGAATTTGGGGCAAAAGTGAAGATCTATGCAACCACCTTATTCGTAAAGTATATACTTGCTGGAATTCAGGACAATATCTCTCATTATCCTTTCTCTCGGGTGTCGACTTTTTGGAAAGGAGTCACCTTTGTTATGCTTCGCTTTCAAGACCTACTCAGACATGTGCTTAGTGTTGGTTCTTCCTTTGCTTTATAGACTGATAACCGGTATGGCTCCGGTCCTCTCTCCTCCAGATTCCCCCATCTTTTCGCATTGGCTGCTGGTCAGGGTGTGAGGGTCTTGGATTGCTAGATGGATGGTAATTGAACGTCATCTTTCTTGACCAATTTCTCTGATCAAAGTCCCGAGGAATTTTTGATGCTACTTGAATCGCTCAGACATATGGAATGCCCTTCTCGTGGACATGACCATTAGATTTGGAAGGATAACTCTTTCTCAGTCAAAAGAGCCTACCATGCAATTTCTAAACTACCACCCTCTAGGACAGACGACATGGTCCGTGATTGCAAGCTTATTTGGTATCTCAAGCTTCCAAAAGAATTGGAGTCTTTATGTGGTTGTTGCACAGTAGACGAATTATGACAAGGGGCCGTTGTGAAGAATCTTATCTGTTGTGTCCAACCATTCTCCCCTATGCGAAGCTCATAATGAATATGTGGATCTTCTTTTCTTCCATTATAGGAAGTTTTCTAGGGTTTGGTCGGAGAGTAGGTTCAACTCGGTAAATTTGCAGAGATTGGAGCTTTTCTGGGATTCCTTAGTTCGGGTTAGACATCACCCAAGGGAGGAGATTTTGAGACCAGTTGCTTTGCTATGGGCATTCTAATTGGCTCGTCACGGTTCTATCTTCTCATCTCAATATGTTTATTTTGAAAATGTAATATTACATGGTAGGATTCTAGTTGAATCCTGGACTTTGTAAGTCTCTTTGTAATCTCTCTTTATTATAGTATAATATTATTGGGGCATCCATCATAGCATGTTTCACCCTCTTTGGATTAAAAAAAGCTTTTATTTATGGACATCATGAGTTAACAACATTCAAAGTCAAATCTTACAGCCTTTCCTATTTTAATGAAGTCTTCAACGGCAATCCAATAAAACAATCCATCTTATGCAGCTCTAGACAGAGTTGGCACTAGTTTATTTTCGTATGATATCAGATATCCCCACCTTAGCCACCGCAAGCGTGTGTATCAACTCATTGCGTTTCATGATTGTGTCTTGTGTATTGATTAATATGTCATATAAAATCAACTCGTTATGTTTTATGATTGTATCTTTGTTTACCTTTTATACTGTTCCAATAGCTAGCACATTTTCATCCCATTAACATGCTGCCAAACATGGACCTTTTTCCTCTGTCAATGTCTCGACATCCTCTATATTGAAGAGTGCGGTATCACGAAGAACGGAGATTTGATGGAACTGTCAAATGTTGAAGTAAGATAAAGGGAACATGTATGCTATGTGACAAGCATATATCTGAGGGAACAAGTATGCTGTGTGACTGGCAAATATCTCTTTGGAAGTATAAATAAGATAGTATAAAGTGATAGTAGATATCTCATTAGGTGGGGCTGAGTCTTGTACATGTAAAGGTCGACTTGTAGGAGTAATTCTGTTTAGGTGGATGTTTAAGCTCACAATAATAATAATATTATTAAGGTGGACATTGATGTTGCACTGATAGATATAATATGAGGCATGCTTATAGTTGTCCAGAAGTTTATCAATGCTTCATAAAAAAAGCATGAGAAGTTGGATGATGAGCTTTTGAAGAGAAGCGAGAGAGGCCTGTAGTGGTGGAAGTAAACCGTGGCCTTGGCAAGTTTAGAGCTATCCATGTTAGGTCCTAATATATGTAAATGATCCATGTGACAAAAGCAACTTCAGCTGTCAGGGTTTGGTTTTAATGATGGAATTAATAAGCCATTCTGGAAGGTTCAAAGTTCCTTACCCTTAGCCATGCAAACTCATGATTTTTCCTTTTGCTATTTCCTGGAATATGCAGTTCTACAACTACATTTACATGTTGTTGAGCTTCCTTCTCATCCCATTTAGATCCCCAATTGAGCAATCAAATTCTTTTGGAATTTCTTGGTTAGACCTGTAAGATTTCTCTTGATTTCATTTCCTGAACTTCCAAGAATTCAAATTGATTTGCAAAAGAATTAATAGTATTTGTGAGCTTTTATCATCATCTAAGATGGTTATCTCAAATACATGGTTTAAACTATCCCTCATATCTTGTCATAACGACATCAGTATTTTGATTTTACCTGTCTTAAGCATTATAATTTAAACCCTCCTTTCAATACTCTTAGTTTGTCAATTCTATTTGTTTCTGGTAGGCATAAGGTGCTATTTTGATCATTGATATTTGTAGAACATCAAGAATCGATCATCACAAAGGCAAGAAAGGATTGAAGAGAAACATACGGAAAGGGAAAACCACAGGAGCACAATCAACCCTAGTCTCCTCTCAAGAGAGATTAGGACTCACTTCACTATATATCATAATCAAAAAAATAGAAGGGGAGATGAGTACAATATATAAAGATATGGACGAACAGTCCCTTAGTGAAGATCCATTTACCGAATAAAGGACATCACCCTTAACACTCTCCCTCTAGGCGTACATGTCGGACATTTCTAATTTGCCTACATTCAATTGAAATTGCACGTAACTAGCCCCTTAGTGAAGGGATCTAACTTAATCGGTAACTCCCCTACATCAATCTTCTCATGAATAAAGTGTCTATTAATCTCCACGTGCTTTGTCTGGTTGCACAATGAAATTATTGACAAGATTTATCGATAATGTCTAATCACATACCATCTTCATGTGTACATATATCAATACCCAATTCTTTCAACAAAATTTTTAAACACAAGATTTTAGTAACACCATATGCAAGAGCACAATACTCAGCTTCGACACTAGATCTGGACACAACATGTTGCTTCTTGCTTCTCCAAATAACCAAGTTCCCACAAAGGTACCATGCATAACAAGAATTAGATCTCTGTTCATCAATATAACCCACCTAATAAGCATCAATGTAGCTTTCAATTATCATATTCTGATTTATCATGAACATAAACCCTTTCTAGGTGATTTTTGTATAATAACATAATATCTTGTTCACAACATTCATGTGTGCGATAGCATGAGCATGCATGAATTGAATAATAACATTCACAACATAACTGATATCAGGTTTAGTGAGAGTAGGGTAGATTAGTTTCCCTACTAATCAAGGTTTAGGAAAGCGGTATGCGTATGCGTTCGGACAAATCATCGAATACTGAATAAGTGGTATGCATGGGCACGTGAGGGTATATGCTATTTTGTATCGCTTTCTAATTCTTATTCTGAAAATAAATAAATATATATATTAAAAATGTAAATACTAAATTTATGTAATAAAGTGGATTTAAAGAATATCTAAGAAAAAAAAAGTTCATATTAGATGGTTGAGTAGATGCCATTAGTTGCCTAGCATTAATCACGAAAACATTTAGCCATTAAAACTTCAGATATTAAATGATTCATAATAATAAAACTTCAATATGAACCCGATTCAATGATCTGTTGGTAGTGCAGTGTGCCTACACCGAACAATCAGGGTTTAAATCATGGCGTGGGAACCTGTGTACGCTTCCTCCTCTTGTTTCAAAAAAAAAATCTTCAATATATACGCGCAAATTTGCAATACATGAGAAAAACCTCAATCGACAATAAAATATTAGACAATACATTGCATATATTCATGAAAACAATACACGAGCAAAACATAAAATATTACACATACATAATGGCGTAATGCATTGCAATTGTATACAAAATCATTGCATATTCTTACAACTAAACAGAGGAAGAGACGAAGCTGCGGAGGTAAGCGGATGAATGGGAGGATTGGAGAGTTGGTGCTGCTAGAGGTGGAGCCAGCAAGTTGCTGGCACAGTGTGCGAGGGCATATACGAGCTCCATATGCGCTTAGGGTGCATAATGCATCAATTCACAAAATCGATGTGGTTTGCATGTTGCACGGGCATATGCTACCACATATGCGGCCGGTGCGACCGATTTCTAGAATTCTGCTACAGATCTTTGGTATCTTCCTTTCCCCTTTTCATCAAGAAGATCTATACACCGTGCTTAATTTTTATTGGTCTTCACAAAGTACTAATCGGTTTACACCCCAACATGCTTGTGTCTCTTAATAATTAAAGAATATATTTACGTTGATTCAAACCCATATCTTATGGAGAGCGGGTCATTTCAATGCCAAGAAAATACTTCAGTTTACCTAGGTATTTCAATTAAAATTCAGTTGAAGGATCTGCTTAATGTTATGTAGCTCATCATCATCGCATGTGAGAATCATGTCATCAATACTTATAAAAATAATAGCCCTTTTTGCATCCTTTCTCCTTAAGAATAGTGTATATAGAAAACGATAGTGTGGGAGCATATCCGAGATAACGAAATATAAAGAAGGAAGAAGTGTTGGGGAAAAGAATGAAATGTAGTTTATTCCTTGAATCCTAAGCTCTCTTATATTGGGGAGAGACCTATGGGTAAATTATATATGATAGACAGAAGACCAGGAAAATAGGAAAACAGTACAAAGACATAAATATAACCCTATACTCCCCCTCAAGATGGAACATAGATGTCAATCATGCTCAGCTTGGATGAGCAAAGCCTTTAGTGAAGATATCTGCAGTTTGATCCCCTGAGCTGACATGAGAGGTAGAGATAAACCCTTTTTGAATCATATCCCTCGTGTAGTGGCAGTCCACTTCAATATGCTTGGTTTTCTCATGAAATGCATGATTGTTTGCAATGAACAGGGCTGCTTGGTCATCACATTGTAGTTGCATAGGAATAGACGCATCTATATATAAATCTGCTAGTACAACTCGAACCCACATCAGTTCTGTACTAGCTTGTGCCATAGACCTATATTCAGACTCAACAACTGACCTGGCAACGCCAATATGTTTCTTACTCTTTCAAGAGAAGAGATCTACCAACAAAAATTGCAAAGCCCGAAGTGGACTTTCTATCCTTTGGACATCCTGCATAATCAGCATCAACGCATGCAGAAACTGTAAGTGTTGCCCTTTTTTGAATAATAATTCTGCACCTGGAGAAGACTTTGGGTATCTCAAAATCATATATACAACATCCATGTGTACCTGTCGGAGTTGTTCCATGAATTGACTCACCGAGCTCATTGCAAATGAGATATCCTGTCTGGTTATAGTAACATAAAGAAGCTTCTCCACTATTTCCTTGTATCGTCTCCTATCTACCTCTTCTGTATCATCATCATCATATAACTTCATACTAGGGTCCATAGGCGTGGTGGATGGCCGACATCAAATCATTCCCGTCTCAACTAGCATATTTGTCGCATACTTCCGTTGGGTCATCACAAGACGCTGCTGATTTCTAGCAAATTCTAATCCCAAGAAATATCATAAGGTGCCAAGATTTTTGGTAACAAACCGTCGGCCCAGGAATTCTTTAGCCCTTTTTATCCCATGCACGTCATCATCTATGCCTAATATGCAATCAACATATACCATAATAACCACCGTGCCTCTAGGAGTTCTCTGTACAAACAATGAATGATCCGCATTCGATCTCTTAAATCTCTGCTTCTCAATTAAATTCGAGATCTTCTGAAACCATGCCCTAGGATTCTGTTTAAGACAATATATTTCCTTATGAAGTTTGCTAACCCGTGGATACTCCCCTCAACAATAAATCCAGGATGTTGCTGCATGTAGACTTCTTTTTGTAGGTCCCCATACAAAAATACATTTTTAACATCAAGTTGGAAGAGAGGCCAGTCATGTACCACAACAACAAAAAGAAGAATCTGTAGAGTAGAATTATGAGCCATTGCGAAGAATGTTCTAGGTAATCCACTCCATATGTTTGAGTAAAACCACAAGCAACCAGTTTGGCTTTATACCGATCCAGACTCCCATCTGCACGCTATTTAACAGTAAACACCCACTTGTAACTGACGACATAAGCTCCATCAGGAACAAGAACCAAACTCCAGGTACCACGTGACTGTAAGGCAGCAATCTCTTCTTCTATAGCTAATCACCACCGACTATTTTCGAAGCTTCTTGATAATTCTGTGGAATGTCCACTGCAGACAATGCAACTACAAATTTCCTGAATTCCACAGTCAAGTGATCAAAGGAGACCATGGATGCTAAAGGATATAATGCATAACTACGCTTGTGCTTCAGAAGCGCAATAGGCAAGTTTAGATCATCAACCTCTATGTTCGTCCCCTATAAATATCCTTGCTCAAGCAAACCATCATACCCATCGTTAAGAACTATGTATTCAGAACATACCTCATGCGTGTTAGATGATGAGCGGTGACCATGAACAAAAGCAAGTCGACGGGCATAGTGATGCTGCAATGGTGGGACAAGGACAATAAGGGCTGAGGATATAGGAGGAGATGGAGGTGGTGGTGACTGTGGCGATGGTGGTCAAGGAGGTGGTGAAGGCGGTTATGATGGTGGTGGTGGCTTGTAGATTTCATCATCGAAGTCTGAGGAAGTCAACCGATTACCTATTCATAACATCTATACCCTTTTTGTGTCCTGGAGTACCCGACAAAGACACACTTGACTGCTCTAGGAGAGAGCTTGTCAATACCGTGAGACAACTAGTGGGCAAAGAACATCACCCCAAAAAGAATGCAAGAGAGAAAAAGGTAGTCTACGATCCTCTAACAGTGTACGATCTCTATTCGTATGGTGGTACCATTTTTTTATCATGACAATACCATATTTCTTATTGTATCTTCTAGCCATTGATTGAGCCTTGAATCTGTCATTTTTTCCATCCGCAATGTACTTGATTGTGCATATTCATTTAGAACTGCAACACCTAATTTTCAATCAAACTTGAACCCCACCCGATTAGGGTCTGATTTAACCAATATAGTTGTTGGTCAATGCTAAACAACCTAAATCGATCAAGTGATCGTGAATCAAAAGTTGTTCAAGCAAAATCAACCAAAAATTTATCGCATCGTAATGCGTGCCTGAAAAAGTCGCGACGCAAATTCAAAAACCGCAAAACGAACAAAGACCTTCATTAAATCCGATTCGATGAAACAAGACTAACGGAATCGATCGCTCGTCAATCGGAGGTCGTTTGATATTTTAATTTCACAAAATTTAACCTCAAACATAAATTGTATCTCGAAAATTTCGGGGATGCAAATTCTATCAAAAGTATATCAATATTATACTCATTTTGATCGTCGTCCAGAGACGATAAAATCGAGGTATTGCTCGTCAAAATCCGACATTCGAGGCACAAATACAGACATTTTTAAATATATCAAATAAATGAATAAAAAACATACAAAAATTATTTATTTTTTCGCTACATACAGTAACAAACAGTAGCGCAGTAGCAGACTGTGCTCCGGTCAAACACTATTTTTTTTTAAAAAAGGGAATTTATGACATCAGTAGGCTCAGTAGGCTGATGTCAGCCTACTGATGTCAAGAAAGGTGTCTATAAAAGTGACAAGGGAAGCTTCCTCTTCCCTTCCTCCTTTTTGTTTATATCTTTCTCCTCCAATTCAAGTTCTCCCATTATCTTATATAATTGATGACTCATATGTATATATATACATATAATTATTAATCTCTTGTTATTTAAAAAACTAAAATATGAAGTTTTATAATGAGGATGATTTAGGTTTTGAATTTTTTCTTGATTCTATTTAAATTCATAAGTTTAGTGGATAGTCTGTGGTCTTGGTCTTTGTATAACCTCACACTATGACTCTAAGGCGTGAATAATGCCTTAGGTTTGGTGTGCCTCCATAGGCATGTGGTGTTGTATAATGCATCCTAACTAAGTTCCCAACACGTCCACTAGGTTATAGGGATTTCAAATCCAATTACAGTCACTTCCTACAAACTCAACTTTGATTGTAACTCCTCCAAACTTCAACTACAACTATCTCAAATGTAACCCTAGATGACTTAGATGTAGACGTGGATGATTCGGATGTAGCATCACCAAGTCTGCTGGCGAAAAGTAACCAAAAACTCAAGCGGTGAGGTAGCCTCCAAAAAGGCTCTTCCGTCTCGCGCTCTTATTAGAAGTGCGGTCCAATAGAGGGAAAGGTCTACTCCAAAACTACGCTCCAGAGACAGGTGAGAGAGACTCTCCGGAAAGGTCACTCTAGACGGGCTCAACCGGTAACGGGCAAACGAGCTTGTACGAAAACTGAAAACCGAGGATCCCCTGTAAGAGTATCCTAAAACAGAGGGTCAGCAAAACTGGTCAAAAGTCGGGATTCCAACGAGATGTAAAAACACTGCGAGCTCGCGTAAAAACTGTAAATGAGACTGGGATCCTAGAGTCGCGCACTAAGCGGTCGCTGCTCTAACTGAGCTTCCTTTCCTCCGCTCAGTTGAGGGTCACCGCACCCTCGCACGGTCAGGTGTTAGGGTCACCATGACTAGCACTATTCATTATTAGTCATCACTGATTCACCATCATATGGATGCATATAATTTCACCTTCCTTTCTCAATCTCTTATATAGTTAACTTAAGATTTAGATATCAATCTCTTCCTTACCACTGAAATGGTGATAGTCCTCTAGGGAAAACAACTTGAAGACATTTGTCATTATAGTCTGATGCATTTTTTAAAGGAATTTCTTGGTTACTAATGTAGAAGCTATGTGTTGTGATGTTAGCTATGTGCTTAGATTTGTAATAGCATTCGTATACCAAAGTTCTTATTTAGATAGATATAGTCACTTGAAATTATAATTAAGTTTGGTATAGCTTCAGAGGCAAAGACTACTTGTGTTTACTATAATCAGAGAGATACAGATAGCCCCCCCCCCCAACACACACACACACTTTTTTTTGAGAAAGATTATGAACACTAATTGATTCTCATGCTTCATACTCTGGGTTACTCATCCTTTCTGACTTTAACTTCCTATAATCAATTGTATGTAACCCAATATCCTCCTATGATTAACTAGTTTAAAAATTTTTAGTATTTCATATGATTCATCAATCTCTAAGATGGATTGAGAATTCCTCAGTTCTGCCTATTGCTTAAAACAGCTTACACCTAAAAAGAAAATAATATATATTCATGTCTGAACTTACTGAGCATATGTACTAAAATATACAATATCAAAGAGACAAAGCATAGTTATACACACCAACGAAATGATGCGGTAGTGAAGAAAATCCTACCATTTGTTGAACACTTTCAGGACCTTCCTATATCAAGATAATATTCATAATATAATAGTCCTAATTGATTCTCATGCTTCATACTCTGGGTTACTCATCCTTTCTGACTTTAACTTCCTATAATCAATTGTATGTAACCCAATATCCTCCTATGATTAACTAGTTTAAAAATTTTTAGCATTTCATATGATTCATCAATCTCTAAGATGGATTGAGAATTCCTCAGTTCTGCCTATTGCTTAAAACAGCTTACACCTAAAAAGAAAATAATATATATTCGTATCTGAACTTACTGAGCATATGTACTAAAATATACAATATCAAAGAGACAAAGTGTAGTTATACACACCAACGAAATGATGCGGTAGTGAAGAAAATCCTACCATTTGTTGAACACTTTCAGGACCTTCCTATATCAAGATAATATTCATAATATAATAGTCCTAATGCCACTGTTACAAGTTCCTAGCTTATTAACCGCGTGACATCATAAATGCACCAAGTTTATACTCTATTCTATATCTTATTACAAGAACCTTACAGTTTTATACCAATGATTGATCGGATACAAGTATTTCATCCATAATTCTACCAATGGACATGGGAATTTGACCATCACTCTTTCAAAGGAATGTTTCTTAATTACTTGATTATTAAAATTGTCATAGTACTTCGATCCAATGAACACCTTGCTATATTGCGACAAACTGTACTTCCTTTTAAAATTAACCATATTATATTACCCCTTCCTGGAAAGTGTTTGATTAAGGAAAATAAGGAAATTTCAGCTCCTGGGTTGAGGGAATTGAGGAAAAATTTTGGTGCCTGGATTACAACATGATGGAAAATATGCATACATGGAATACTGGGACAGGGGAGAACCAGATATATGTATAAAATAAATTTATATGAGTGCCATTTCCGAATAATTGCAGATTTCGCAATAATGCCTATCTATCTAATATACTAATATAACCGGTGTTTACATTAATCCATTCTCCAAACCAAACCCCATGATCATTGACAACTCCAACAAAGATTTATCTAAAATTAAAATTATGTCACCAAAAAAACCTTTCAACCTTAGATAATCAAATGTATAGGACCAATCTATATTCAAGATCTCATGTTTGGCAGCAAAATGGAGGAAGAGATTGTACCTCTTTTTGATCCTCAAATGGAGGAAGATAGAGTTTCAACCAGATCTTGCATGCAACAGCTGTTGTGTTGCAGTTCCAGCAAGAGGGAAAATCCTTTTCTTTGTGGTTTTGGACAGCAGTAGGCTGTTGGAAGCAGTTGTGCCTGTTGCTACAGTCAGTAGCAATAGTTGTTGGCAGAGTTATGGTAGTTATAGGGGTTCCAGTGGATCAAGCAGTAATTTTTTTTTGGAGGAAAATACCATCGGCTGGAAAAGAAGGCTGGGGGTTTGCTCCCACGTTGAAGAGAAATGGGAAAACAAGAATTGGAGGAGAAAGATATAAACAAAAAGGAGGAAGGGTAGAGGAAGCTTCCCTTGACACTTTTATTGGCACCTTTCATGACATCAACAGGCTGACATCAGCCTGCTGATGACATAAATTCCTTTTTAAAAAAAAATAGTGTTTGACAGGAGCACAGACTGAACAAAAATTAAATAATTTTTTATATGTTTTTTCTTCATTTATTTGATATATTTAAAAATATCTGTATTCGTGCTTCGATTGTCGGATTTTGACGTGCAATAGCTTGATTTGATCGTCTCTAGACGACAATCAAAATGAGTATAATATTGATATACTTTTGATCGAGTTTGCATCCTCAAAATTTTCGAGATACGATTTTGTTTGGGGTTAAATTTTGTGAAATTAAAATAATAAACGACCTCCGATTGACGAACGGTCGATTCCATTAGCCTTGTTTTGTCGAATCGGATTTAATGAAGGTCTCGATTCGTTTTGCGATTTCCGAATTTGCGTCGTGGCTTTTTCGGGCACACATTACTATACGATCGATTTTTGGTCGATTTCGCCTGAACAACTTTTAATTCACGATCACTTGATTGATTTAGGTTGTTTAGCATTGACCAACAACTTTATTGGTTAAATTGGACCCGAATCAGGTCGGGTTCAAGTTTGATTGAAAACCGGGTGTTACAAGAACCAACAAAATAAGCATCCTCCGGAGTATCAACCACATCCCAAGTGTCAATTTTTATTAATGCATTCATTTCTTCTTTCATAACATTTACTTATTGTGGGTCACTTTGAGCCTCAGTAGTATTCTTGGTAACACAACGAGGTAATAAAGCATTTATAACTTGGACCCACCCATGTGTAAGACACGAAGTTGTCAATGAGATAATAAATGGAATGTCTACTTGTTATGATGGACTTCCTTACTGCAATAGGATGGTTATCAAGTTGTCAATAATATCATCATCAATAACATGTAGAGAAGTACTAACATGGTTGGCTTGACTTGGATCATCCTAGGTGAGACTAGGGATATAGTTTGGTATGGTCTCATTTTCAATATCCACAATATCATTGTCCATGTCAACATCTTCATCTGGCCTTTCTTAAAAATATTACTGCCTCTACTGTCATCTTCGCTGCTAGGCTTATTGCGCTTACCCATTCTGATTATCACTTGTGTCACATCAAACACGAAATATCGTATTCCTTTTCCTCAACAATTTCACCCACAGACTCCTCCCCTGAGGAAAGCGTCTCAGATAATAGGATTCAGTTTCAGAAAAAACACGACATCTTTGTTTACATTGAGGTCACATGAGACATGATCATAATATTTATATCTTTTATAATTATTAGAATAAGCAAGGAAGATACACTTTATAGCTTGGGGGTCTAATTTCTGCATGCTGGAACAGATTTATGAAGGAAACTGGCACAACCAAATACATGTGGGTCTAGAGCAAACATATCATTATTTGGGTGCAAAATATAGAATGAAGTCTTCTTATAAAGCACCATAATGAAGTCTTATTTATGAGATTTGTGGAAGTTAACACAGGTTCCCTCCAAAACATCTTTGGTAAAGTAGAGCCCTAGTCACGTTCATTAAATGCTGATTTTTCCTCGTCGTTACCCTTTGCGGTATGGGTCTGAGGTTCACTTTCACTGATAGTATATCCTAAAGCAAACCTCAAGACCAGCGGCATCTTTTCGAGATGGGCCTTTTTGAGAAAATCCAAAGTCATGCTAAATCCCTTGCTATTGTGGTTGCAATCGTTTATTTCCTTAAAAGTCACAATGAACCTCAACCTCATCCCGGTTTTTTATTAACAATCATGGTGATTTCTGGGGTTCATGTACCCCTTTTTTTTAATCTAAGAAAGATATCACAATGATGCACTTATGAGGCATAGCCTCTACCAGAAACACGTGGCCCACATGGCCTTCTCAACACCACCTGACCAACATGGCCTTCGAACACGACATCTGGCCAACATGGCCTTCAATAGCATATAGGGACCAATCTGAAAATTTCTCCATGTTCGTCCTTAGTTGTGCTCCATTTCAGGTTGTTTCATCCTTCATAGAGCCCCTCTTGGGATTCGTATTTGGTCATTTGCATGGAAGACACACTGTACCTCATTCTGGGTTAATTTGTAGTAGTGTTATGCTTGAACTACCTTATGCAACTCCTTCTTTGAGTATGCAAAGACCACATCGTTGGCACTGGCTCTTGTCGAGGTAATTTTTGTTGCCCTACTAGGAAAATGCCAAAGAGGAAAATCACACGAGATGTCTTGAATGTTCCCTTTCCCATTAAAAAAACACCGCAAAGAGCCTTCCAAATACTATCTAGCATTATCAATCCTCATTATTTGTACTCTAGTGTCAAATTGAGTCTCAATCATGTTGATAAACTTTTTACCACATTATTCACTCTAGAGGTAAAGTTGGTGTAGCTCCGATAGAGGATAAGACGCGAGAAAACCGCTTAAGGTGGTGGCCATTTGCAAAGGTCGGCTGATGCACCCGCTAGGAGATGATATGAAGGGATCCTAGTCTTTTGGATCTTAGTCCGAGATTGACCCAAAACAGATCTGATTGTAGGCAAGTCGTGTGGTGCAATCTTTGCATGCACATGATCATGCATTCATGTGTTAGATCATATTGCAATCCAGATAACGATATTTCATACTAAAGGGAATAGTTTTCAAATAAGGTGTTGGAAATGATGTAGTTACACATGTGATTAGCAAATGAAGACATCTTTAAATATATGATAGAATATTGCTGAGACCTGTCATGCTGTATGAATCTAGTGTTAATGTATCAGCTTTAGAGCTGGTGAAGTTTCAATAATATAGCTTATGTCAAGAAGAGATGAAGTTGCTAAATAGGTGCATCATAGCGCACAATTGATTAGATTGGAAAGAATTCAGTAGAGGAAAAGGTGATATGGCACAACATACAATAGAATAAGAGAGATCTTCAAGGTGGGTGTGCCAACGTAGAGAAATGCTAATAGATAGTCTCATTTTGGAGATGTGACAAATTGGATGATAAGCCTTTTCTGAAAGCAGAACATTGGAACTTTTCTGAAACAATGCGGAATGTTAAACCCGATCTTTCTAAATTTGGGTGTAAACCTTTGTAATAACTCACTATAAATATATGTGGAGGCATCGTAATGTATGTTGCTGATGCCTTGTAACATACGGAAATGTTTTTTCTTTTATTATTACAAGCTTTGGGATTGTTGGCTTATTTTTATTCTGAAGAAATAACCAGCTCATTTTTTCTTAGAAAGATTTTTTAGGTTGGTTTGAACATGAAGTTTTATTATTTTGTTGCAAGGACCCAGATTTCACTGTTGCATTCCTATATTTCCTTAGATGAGGCTGTCTCTGTACCAACGGCATGGATTGGGAGGGGTTTCTCCTGTGTGTGTGCTCCTTCAAGAGAGTACAATGCACGTTTATTATTTGACTTAACACCATCTCAGGTAAGCATTATCTATCATTGACCTGCTCTCCGGCCTGAAGATTTTGCAAATGCACATTGTGTTTCTCAGCTATTGGTCTATTATACTTCTTTCATAGGAGGAATGTTTGCAGCGACTGCACAATCGGATAGAAGTTATGTATGATGGTACAAAAAATGAGCACCAGGTAATTTATTTGTTATTATAATTTCTACTACTTTTCTCATGTCTAATTCAAGGTTTGACTGCTCTGATCGTTATTTAAATCAAACTATTTATCTTTAGACAGCATCACATTTGTTGTGGTTTTTTTCCCAATACAATATTATGGAAAAGACCGGCTAAGTTTGAAAAGTACTAACAAGTGAAATTAAACTGAATCTAGATACTTATATATCTAGATTATTGGCTAACCTATATAGGTAATCCATTAACAAGTTGATTAATCAATATATATAGAGTAAAATGAGGATGTCCCTATGGGCAGCTAACTTGGCTCCCCCGTCCTATTTTTTATTTTTTTTAAATGAATCCATAGAAATTCATCACTACATTCCAGTTTTTTTTTTGCAAAACAGAGACTTCTACAATCTCCATCTAAACAGTTATTTTTTAACGATCGTAAAATTGTTGAAATCGACCCCATTTGGATGGAGACCTTAAGATTTTTTTTTCGCACGAAACTTGAATGACCTAATATATTGATATAGTGATGAATTTCCACGGACTCATTTTAAAAAAATAGGGAAAATGAGGTAGGAGAGCCAAGTTATCTCCCTCAATGGGGCAGATCGATCTTACCCATATATATGGGAAAATGGGACTACTTCCATCCTGTTTTTTGATGGATTTTTTATTTTTTGGAAAATATCTCCATGTAGTTTCATCACTGTATCCCTTACCATTTTACATCACAAGTTTGCTTTATGATCTAGTTTTCGACATTTTGAATACTTTCCTAATTTCCTCTGGTTGAACATTTGCCGTAGTCCTTCGAGTCAATTTTTGTTGTGATTGTAATGTTGGCATTAAATCTATTTAGAATAGGATTCCATTCTGAAGATTCCATGCTCTTAAAGATCTTAATGTGCTTGTACTTGATTTAGTGTCCACCCTTTCGGATGCACTTACCTAATGAGATATGCAAAAGGTCTCTTAGTTCTCTGGCTTGGATTTTTAGTTGTTTGAGATGAGAATTTTAATTCAGAAATCATGCGACTGCCGACATTCGCTCTATTTCATATTTCCCCATGATTTTTTATTTCGAAGTTATCTGTTTATATATTTATGAGCTTTTTGTGTCATGTGATGTTAAAAATCCTTGATTTCCTCTTGGGACAATGTCACATATTCTATTCATTGACATATTCTGAGGTTTTAAAAAGAAGATTTCAGGAAGTCATGTTAAAAATGGTTTGTTTTGCAATTTATTATAGGAAACTTTGAAAGCCCTTTGGAGTGTTGCTTTTCCGGGAGTGGAATTCCAAGGTCTAATATCTGAGAAGTGGAAGGAAATGGGCTGGCAAGGAAAAGATCCCTCTACAGACTTTAGGTGCGTTTCACACTTTGGGCTGTTGGGTTCAGTTGTCATCCATTTATTCCAATTACATGTTCTTGTTAAATGATTATGTTGTGTATTTTTCAGGGGAGGTGGCTTCATATCCTTGGAGAATTTGCTGTTCTTTGCAAAAAGATTTCCGGTAGATACCATATTTTCTGCCTTCATTCCTTCACAGCATCTCAATGTCTCATCACTGATTTATATTTTTTATCAGAATTTGGCTAATTTCGTAAAGAACAGGCTGATATCATGGTCGATAAATGAGTTTACGCGTTAACATAAGAAAGGATGATACTGAAACAATAATTTTTAGCTTGCTCAGAAGTATGACTGACAATATATTCAACATGTGTGATTGGTACAATTAAAAATATGAACCCTTGTTGAAAATATTTTAATAATAACAGGGATCAAGGAATTTTGTTCTAACATAATCGATCAATCTGTAGATTCTTGATGCAAGGCTGTATGCCCTTATACTCTGCTTTCATGCATTCATCCTTTGAGATCAATGAATGCGGTTACTTGAGCTGCACAATGTCAGATTATTAGATGAAAAATGGTTATGAGATTGAGAAAGAGGAAAAATATAAGAGCCATCCCTCTGTACTTGGTTAGACATTAAATTTGGCATCAGAAAAGGCTAAATTTCAGGGAAGTTATCATTGTGATGTTAAGTGGTTGATTCTTGATATCTGTAATCCAATTGCAAGTTCTCTCATCTGATGTTGTTTCTCTTTATAACAGAGAACATTTCACGGCCTACTCAGAAAGCAGGGAGGTGATCGGGCACTGTGGGAGTACCCATTTGCTATAGCTGGTGTTAACATCACTTTTATGCTCATTCAGATGCTTGGTCTCCTATCAGGTTTGCCTTCTAGAGTTTTTCTAGGATAGCCAGTCATTAAACGTTAGAACAAGACCATGCATTTTAAACCCAATAACATGGTCTGCTATTTGGATTTTTCAAAGAAGGTGCCTGCTTTATGAACTCGAACAAACTTCCATGCATTGGTGGATGAGTAGCGTGTCTTCAACAAAGGACCATGATTTAAACCTGCTAATTACCAGTTTCGAAGGAAAAAATGTTAATTATGCAACCATACCGAGATAGGTATTTGTCAATTTGATTGCATGTTGTTGCACACAGAAAGCAAACATCCCCTTCCCACACTCACACACATGCACAAACAAAACACCATAGTCTGTGTGGTTTGAGATTATTAGGATGATTGTCCTACTTTATGGGAACATTTACCAATGCGATCCCACCAATTGATGTAGCATGGAATTGGGAATCATGGTAAAAGTAGGGTTTGTCATCCATTCCCATCAAATAAATCGTTAATTAAAAGTAAGTTCAGTAAAATTAGGGGTTAGGGTTAGTTGTAATTTGCGAGTATTTTGTAATATTCTAATTAAGTAATGAGATCGCATGTGATCTCTAATTAGTTTTCAAGTTGAGTAATTTTAGGGGTCAAATTAGGGTTTGCTACAGTAGCGAATTTCCTTTTTAATTTTATTTTGTAATTCCACCCCTTTCTACATAAAGTGGATGGTAGTTATTAGTTAGGGACGATTCAAGTTCAAATTAAATTTGGGGTTCCTCCATTTATCCTCCCCTTTCTCCATTTCCCTCCTATACTTCTTTATGCTTCAGTTCTTCCCCAAAATGCCATGTAACTGACGTGCTTTTCCGTTCTTCCTCCCCTCCGTAAATTTCTTTTCCACCTTAAAATTTTGTTTTACATCATCTTTGTTCTTCCTCATCCGTTCCAATCTCTTTTCCAACTTAATATTCCTTTCTGCATTATTTGGTATCTGAGCATGGTTTACGAGGAGTCCTCATGATTTAATGGTCCTGTTGAGTATTGGATGGATGAAGTATGAAGTGTGCTATTTAGACTATGACACGTATCCATTCTCATATTGAAAGAGAATGAAGTTTCATTGTGAATCGAGTTGGAAGGTACATCTATAGATGGAGTCATTGTTCAAAGAAGATGCATTTGTCAACGAAGAAAATCAACCTCTAGAAGTATATATACATCATGACATCAATGGCGAAAAAAAAAAGAAAAAGAGGAAGATCAACCTTCTTCTATCATGACATTATACTGTGGCATCACCACCAACAACAACTTCAGTTTTTCCGAGATCTGCAAAATTGTCATGCAAATTTGATTACAACAAAAAAGAGGATGAAAAATGCATCAATGGAAGATCATCTTCGATGGTTTTCGACGTTGGCAATGACTCTCAAGTCATCATTTCTATCCAGGCTTCTACAACAATGGGCATGTCTAGCCTCGAGGTGTCGTTTGGATCAAAAACCCTAGCCATTTGCAACCATACATCACTACACAAGCTGAACATTCTGGTCCTTGGCCAGAATGGTGAAGTAAACGCACGTAGCCACTCTTGGTTGACCCTACTTGAAGTGGATTCATCCACCTGCGAGTCTCGTCTTCATGATGCCATCTTTAAATCTTTACATGGAGTTCTATCTCCCTTACCCCATCCTCTGGAGGCCTACGAGAAAAATACATGACCACGATGGCCCTTGTTAATATAGTTCATCCCACGAGTGGTTGCGACCACCTGGAAACTTTCGACCTCGCCATCTGCATAATCAAATGTCTCTCACCCACTACTAGAACAATTGTTGCCACACTACGATCTCGGGTGTCCTTTCTGTATTATTTGGCAACTCCATACCATTATATATAAAGGGGTTGGTAGTCATTGTTTAAGAATAGTTAAAGTTGAAATTGTCCCATAAATATTCAATATGCCCAATTCCTTCGTCTTCTTAGAAAGTAAAGTATCCTCTCAAAGTTATGCTTCCCCTTTGGCGTAAGCCTTCTCTTCTTGGCTTGTTGCGCTTGCTCTCCACATACTTATAGTAATCAAGTTCTTTTTCACTCATATGCTGATATTACGTGTTCGGGTGACACCTTAATTTCATGATCCTTTAAAATTACAAAGTGTGCCCCTCTTGGGCGTACTCATGTAACACACAAGGGGAAATAAAAAAGATGAAATTTCTGGATATGAATTTCAATTGTTCTTCATGTTTCAGTAATTGAGAACTATCCAACATGAATAGTCTCAATGCCTTCCAAGGATCATTAGAGAAACTTTTTACTTCGTTGGTGTTCATCCGCATATCTTGAATTTCAGCAGAAACTATTTAAAATGAACAGCTGAATGGCCCAAACATAGGCCAGAACAATAATTCTTCGTGAAATCTTGTAGTGAGTATCACAACATCTTTCTTGATATGTCCTCAAAAAAGACTTCAAAATGAATATGATTTTCCAGTTTCTTCAGTTGTCATGATCGTAAATTGTTCGCCAACCTTTTGTTCTTAGGTTTGATCAGCTTCTACAATCTTCGATTTTTTGATTTAATTCTCATATAAGAAGCTAGGCTTCATTGCTTCTTCGATCCATAATCAACAAATAAAAGCTTGACTTTTACATTCAAGCTATCTGTTCATAAAAAATGAAAGACAAGTCAAGAAACTTAGCTTGGTGCACACATCAAGCACTTCAAATCACATACGGAGGTACATGTAAAATCAAGAGTTCCAAAATTACGATGCTAACTAGGTATACGAGGATGATGGAGTGGGTAAGAGGGGAATTGTGGCGGAGGCTGGAGGAGGTTGTGAGGGAGAAGAAAAGGAGGGCCACCTTTGAAGGTCTTCCCTCGAGGCGAAATGGTTGGGTCTTTGGTTCCTCCATGCCGGCTGTTCGCAACAATACGACTAGGGTTGAGAGGGATTGATTCTTCAAGTGTGGGCTAGTGGGGCACAATGCATTTGGTTGCTTGGTGCACGGCCCTGTGTGCTTCCAATGCAGTAGAAAGTGGCACTTGTGTAGGAATTGCAACTCGAGGGTAGAGGTGGAGTTGGAAGCTGCATACATGAAGAGATCATGGGAGAAGGTGGAGAAGCATGGAGAGATGATCGACGGAATCTTTATTGCAGAGGGGAGAAGAGAAGACCTGCTAATGGTGCTTGAGGTGCTGGATGATGCAAACAGCAAATCGGCGTCGATGTTGATAATTAAAATAAATTGGCGGTGGAATATCGGTGGAGAAAAGGAGAGGTTGAGAAGAAGAAATCTCGTTGGTGACGAGGAATTGAAGAAGAAGAACGCGGATATCGCGGGAGGAGAGAGGAGAGATAGGGAGATAATGAGATAAACTCAACTTGATAATAATACTTCACTGACTAAAAGCATTGGACTACCATCTCTTTATATAGGAGAGATGGGGTTACAAAAATAGTGAACTAATTAAAACTGACAACCAACTTATCCTAATTGGACTCTGACAAATTTTAAAATTCAAATTAACCTTTAATTACCCTAATTAGACTCTTGACCAAAATTAACTCTATGAATAAATGTTGAGATCACATGCGATCTCAATTATTTAATTAGACAATTACGACAACCTAAAAACGTAAATAAAATTGACAATTAAAAATAAATAAATATTTGGCCCTATGTTTGGGGCCCACGCTGCATCAACTCTCCTCCGCTTTAAAAATTCGTCTCCCGACGAATTGCTGGATCTGCAGGCTTGGCGGATGAATTAGCGTGCTCATCTATCGTCTGGAAGAATTGGTGTGGAGCGAACGGCGGAGTCCATATGCGGGCGGGAATGACGCGGCCGTCGTGGTTGAAGAACATGTGCGGCGCGAATGGCGGCGTCTTCTTGATGGTTGTCTTCTTCTTGTGATGCTCAAAAAATTGATGAGGCATGGAAAATACAGCCCTTGGAGAATCCATAGTGAAGCAATGTCACAAGGAGAGGAGGGGAGGAGATGTGTCCAAGGAATGGAGCCATGGAGTCCTTATATAGGGAAAACCCAATGTCCTAGTCCTATTTGGATAAGGAAGATCCCCTGATTTCCTAATTACAACCCTTTTTTTTAAATATTTCCGTCGCCAGGGGTGTGAGTGCAAATTTCACACCCCTTCCCTCTTAGTAACCTTCCTATTCTTTTTGGCTTCTCTGTGAATGAGTAGGTCATAGGGTTTTATTTTGCAAATTTTCCCACTCACTTTCCAATCCCATCTTTCCAGGGATTCGGATACCGCCCATCTCGACCCCTTGGTTAGGGCACGGAGCCCCTGTTACGATATATGCGCACGGGGTGGCGACTTCTTGAAGGCGCGAGCCGGGGAGGCGGTCTCTCGCTGGCGCAGCCTGAGGCGGATGGGGCCAGTGCAGTTTTGCGGGGAGGCGGGGGTTCGGCGAGGGAGGGTGCGGGTTCTGGGGGAACGAAGGGGGGGGGGGTAAGAGGTTGGCGGGCGGCGACGGAAGAGGGAATGGGAGGCGGTGAGGGCGACTGGGGTCCAGCAAAGGGGAGTCTCAGGGGATGGCAGGGAAAGGTGGGTGGCGGCGGCGAGGCTGGGGGGGTGGCGGGGGAAGAAGGAGGGCTCGGGGGAAGGTAGGGGGAAGGAGGGGAGTAGGGGAGGGGCGCAGCTGTGGTTTGGCGGCGCCGCGAGGGGTGCGCGGTTGAGATCGGGTGGGGGGGGGGGGGGCGGCTGGAGGCGCCGCAGAGGGGCAATCACGCACAGGGATACTGGAGGGCTCGCCGGAGTGGCGGGAGGGACCGCGGCTGGTGCGGATGCGGGCTGGATGGCCCGAGGAACCGTCGTGGGTGCTAGGACTGCCCTCGGGAATGTCGTAGATGATGGGGACTGATCGGAAAACTCCTGGACAGCCCCCGTTTCTTCATTTTTTTCTTCTAAAACGGTCTGGACAGCGGCCTGATCGGCTTCCACGGCGAGTTTTTCTTCGGCAAAACTCGCGGCAGCGGCTTCGATGGTTGACGGCTTTGATTGGGCATCGCGGAAGGCCTCAAAGTTGGCCATTAGATCTCGAAACATCGAGTTGAAGTTGGTTTGCAAGTCACGAATCATGTGCCCCGTCTCCTTATAGGAGGCGTCGATGGTGGAGATGGCTTGTCGTGTTTGTTCGGATGAACGATGATGCCGATGCGAGCGCCTGGACGGATCGTCAGATCGTGAGGACGATCTGTAAGCCATGCTCTGATACCAAATGATGCAAATAACAAATCGGCGTCGATGTTGATAATTAAAATAAATTGGCGGTGGAATATCGGTGGAGAAAAGGAGAGGTTGAGAAGAAGAAATCTCGTTGGTGACGAGGGATTGAAGAAGAAGAACGCGGAGATCGCGGGAGGAGAGAGGAGAGATAGGGAGATAATGAGATAAACTCAACTTTTTAATAATACTTCACTGACTAAAAACATTGGACTACCATCTCTTTATATAGGTGAGATGGGGTTACAAAAATAGTAAACTAATTAAAACTGACAACCAACTTATCCTAATTGGACTCTGACAAATTTTAAAATTCAAACTGACCTTTAATTACCCTAATTAGACTCTTGACCAAAATTAACTCTACGAATAAAAGTTGAGATCACAGGCGATCTCAATTATTTAATTAGACAATTACGACAACCTAAAAACGTAAATAAAATTGACAATTAAAAATAAATAAATATTTGATCCTATGTTTGGGGCCACGCTGCATCACTAAAGAAGGGGTGATCATTGGGATGTGTGGAAGATGCAGTCTGGATGTCAGAGTCTTCGCTTTGCATTCCTGGCGTTGAGAAGGAGTTCGAGGGTTTCTTGGTCAACAACAGGTGCTTGTTTCCCTTGAGGGTGATTTGGCTGAAGCTGCGGCTGCGTGATGAAGCCTTGGAGGTAAGCTCAAGGTGGTTAGTGGAAGTTCGAGGCCTGCTGGCGAGGTGTCAAGGCCTTGGGGTGGTGCGTGATGCTCTCCGACCAGTGGGAGTTATGGAGGTGCTACGATCTGGGTTGTATCCCGATGAAAGGTGGGAGGTGCTGGTGTTGATGATGGGGGCTCCTCGTGTGCTACTGGTGGCGGTGTGCTTCCGGGTGGGGCAAGTTTGTTTCAAGCTGGGCTTGGCTTCGGTTGAAGAGGCAGTGGAATGACTGGTTGGAGGTGCTGCACAACTGGTGAAGGAGGTTTGTGAGGCTGGAAGCTGTATGCAACCAGAGTCAGTGCTGCCACCGGCTCAGGGGAGTCAACAAGCGGAGATGCCCACCGGCTCAGGGGAGTCAACAAGCGGCGAACGCGTGTGGCCTCACGCTGGGATCCCCACCTTCTTCTCTCCGGATTGATTACTTGGGCATGCCTTTGGGAGCGGATCGGGCGAGACAACGCGACTGGCGCAAGGTTATTGAGAAGGTGGAGAGGAGGCTTTCCGGTTGGAGTGCGTTCATGCTCTCGCGGGGTGGCCGCCTGGTGCTCATCAACTCTGTCCTTTCTTCTATCCCCATCTACTACCTCTCTAATTGGCTAATGCCGGTGGGGGTGCGTTGCCGTATTGAGAAGTTAATGCGGAAATTCCTTTGGGGGAGAAGGGGGCCTTCCTCTCGTGGTCCACATCTCATGGAATGGGAAGAAGTGACGAAGAGAAAGTGTGATGGGGGTCTTGGCGTCCCTCGCCTTGACAGGGTCAATGACGCTCTCCTGCTAAAGTGGGTGAGCAGATTATGGGGGGGCTCTTTAAATTTCTGCTCTTCTTTTTTGCGCGAGCTGCTGGGCCTAAGTGGGGAACTGTTGGTGGATATTGGTGAAACTCGCTCTTGTACCCCTTTCTGGAGGGGGTGATCTCGGTGACTCATCGGTTCTCTCATCTCTTTGCTCCTGTTCTCGGGGATGGCAGCTCCTTCAAATTCTGGACGGATAGATGGGCGGGTACTGCTCCTTTAAGGGATTCCTTCCCGCGTCTTTTTGCCTTGGCTTCCGATAGGCGCGCTACTGTGGCCTCATCTTGGTCGGGGGTTGGATGGTTCCCGTCTCTTCGGGGCAACCTATCTGATCAGCATTTCGAGGAGCTTCTTGCTCTTCTGGAGGCTATTACGAATGCACCCAGGCCCACAAGGGGTCGGGACCACTGGGCCTGGCGGGATGGCGACTTCTCTTCTAAAAAGGCTTTCAAGGCTGTTTGCAACTCTCCTCAGAATGACTCGGACCCCATCATTCGAGACTGCAACTTCCTATAGGTTTTGAGGCTACCGAAGCGGGTGACTTTCTTTCTTTGGCTGTTCCGCAGAGGGAGGATTTTAACGCGGGATCGATGCGCTAGACTCTTTGGTGATGTGTCTTCGATGGATTGTGTTCTTTGTGGCAGCGACGTGGAGTCCTTAAATCATTTATTCTTCGGTTGCCCGATCACTGCTGGCATCTGGGAGGAGGCGAGGATGCCTTGGTTCAACACTTCTAGCTTGGTTGGTTTTTGGGACTCTTTGCGCTCGAACAAGGACAGGGACCGCAGGGACTTCTTGGGCCTCTTCGCATTCATCTGGGCGATTTGGCTGGGGCGTAACGCGACTATTTTCAGGGGACAGAGACTTTACAAGGAGAATGTTTTGGCTCACGCGGCTCTTTTATCTGCTGGTTGGTTGTCGGTGTAGTTCGCACCCTTTTTTGTAGGATCTTCTCGATCCGGTCGCTGTTCCTTCTCCCTCCACTCCTGTTCTTCTCTTTTTTCTTGTTCAACGCTTTTTATTAATGAAGTTTTTGGGGCGAACACCAGGCAGTGTCTCCCCCGAATCGTTTTAGTTTTTCAAAAAAAAACAAGCGGAGATGCCCTAGTCAGTGGTGGGGCGAATGCTGGGGGAGCTCCGTTCGAAGGTCCCACAAGTGCCTTCGCATTTCATTAATTATCTTGCTAATAGAGAATGGTTGAGACCATTGAGGAAAAAACTTCCTATTTTCCCACTTATCCTACCCCGGGTCATCCTTACACCTCCAAGACTCCTCAGACCAGTAGTTTGGTTTTCTTATTTAGATATGAGGGCACCATTTTAGACGGCAACATAAAGCTCATTTTTACGAAGACTATAGATCTCTTGAGGCATATGACAACTACCTGTATATTTCTTTCTTTGGTCGTAATTTTTCTCAAGGATCAACCCTATTTTCCTAGCAGTTTTCTTTTGAAGGATGAGAGGTTGGAATCACTTGAAACATCATTAACCATCCAAGTCATAAATTTGGTCCTTTCCCAGTTAGGAATGGCTATCTTAATAGCAAGCATAATATTATCTCAAACGGACGATTCTCTCTTTTTATTTGCACCACGATGAAAGGTTGATTTTTCCTTGAATGTTGTTGAACATGACTAGGGAGCATAAGTGATCCATCAAGAGAAATGCATAATGTAGACATAAAAAGTTATTGATCAATATATCAGAAGAAGGTACTTGATCATTCTCGAACCAGTGCTAGCACTAGGTGATTGATCAGATTACTCAAGCTAATTGATCAATGAGGAGAAATGGTTGATCTTAAATGGGAAACTTATTGATCACAACTAGTCTTGTGATTGATATCCAGAGATGAATGATCAATCACTAAAAATGAGCAACCGATCACAACGTAGAGAGCTTAAAAGCAATCCCTAATTGATAAAGTCGTGGAGAGTAATCGATCACAATGATGGAGGTGGTGGCTAGGAGTATCTTAGAACAATACCAATGTCTTCCTAATGTTCAAAAAAAGTTTCGGGAGGAGTTTTTCACCATAAAGAAAGACCGTCCTCATGTAGGAGACTTCAACACAAGGATGAAAATCTTGAAACATTTGAAATCAAATGCATTGATACCTTCAACATGTATTAAATTCATGGAGAGCTTTCACAAAAAGGCATAGTCCTCAATCGGATAGGCTCTGACACAATGTAATCTGACACAAACAATGAAACCAAAGCACATGATTTATGTAGAAATCATTCTCAATGAAATAGATTAACCATCTGAGAGGAGATCCCAAGCAGCTAGGTTGTCATCACTTTTTTAATAACAGAAAAATTGGAATGAATTATATATAGTTCTGCACCTTCGTTGATGGAATCAGATAATTTGCTTTTCTGTCCGTGTGAATTGACATCGTTTCGCTTGTCTAGTAAAATTCCAGCTCCTTTTTTCACCTTAAATATTTTTTCCCGGTTACTGTTCTGACGCTGTGCCCCTATTTTATCTTGTTTGTCTGTTGGTTTTTTTGACCTTTGAGCGCTATGCCATCTGATCTTCTCACAGACTTCTTTTTTATCTTTGACATTTTCACCTTTGCTTAGTTACCATGGTGTTTATTTGTATGCCTTGCCCTAGTATGTGACAGTAGCCGTGCATGCTTGGAAGTGTTATTAGAGAAGATTACATTTAAAAGGATTATCAAGTTCTCAGGGTCAGATGGAGTCACTTGACATACCAAGGAATCTAGATTAGCAAGACGTAATTATTCCATGCCTACTGTTGGGAATGTTGTACCTAGTGTTGGATGGGTCATCTAGATTCTCTGTTGAATTCAAGTCGCCGATAGTCCTTGGTTCTTGAGTTTAGTCATTCACCCATTAGGAATAGGATTTCTAAGAGGCCGCCAAATCTGTATGAGAGCATTGATTTCAGTTCATATCTAATTTAAACATCCAAATGTTAAGGAATTTCTCCAGACCAGTAGGTTGGCACTTGCTATTAAGAAGCATGCTGCCTTTTGGTTTACCCATTTATTCTTCGTTTGTCATCTGTTAGCCGCATTTACTACAATTTAATGGCAGCCATTTTTTTGGTTTTGTCATTGACACATGACATGGTAAAGATGCAAAAACATTTCCTCAAAAAATGATGCAAAAACAGTTGAACGTTTCTTGTTGCTTT
Source organism: Ottelia alismoides (assembly GCA_037367405.1). Classification (NCBI taxonomy): domain Eukaryota; kingdom Viridiplantae; phylum Streptophyta; class Magnoliopsida; order Alismatales; family Hydrocharitaceae; genus Ottelia; species Ottelia alismoides. Next base: position 98,806 of record JAZKJV010008946.1, read on the forward strand.
TATGGTTTATAGGCCGCTGTCTGTTATTCTATATTTCGTCTCAGATATGGAAAAATGTCTTTCTAAATGTGTAAGTATGGTTTACTCATGCAGTTAAACCACGCACACTAGCTGGGGCTGTTTTTGTGAAGCTACTTGCAGGTACTAATAACTATGAGTGAGCATTAATAATCTTGATTTGTCATTTGATTGTGCATTTAGTCTTCTGTTCCGTTGCTTCATTCTATTAAAATTCGTCATATAAGTCATAAAATATCTCATGATCAGTAGTTACATAGGGTCATATACATCATGTGATTTGTTTGAGGCGTAGAGTATGTCGCTTTCCAACATGTTATTGATTGACTAAATAATCGCCTTCATTGTCATGATTGCATTACATGAGATGCAACAACCTACCGTATCAGTGCTTAAGTTTTATATCGACGCCTTGTGGTTTTGCACCATCAGTAACGATTGCTTTATCTAGTTTTTTTGTGTGTGCAGAAAATGGATCAGCATTCGACCTTCTATATTGCATAGCTTTCAAGTTGATGGATTACCAGTGGCTTGCCATGCGTGCCTCCTACATGGACTTCAATGTATGCCTTTTTTTGTGAATTACTTCTTGAAAGCATCAGTATTAACAATGAAATCAGAAATTTGTCCACTTTTGAGCATGTTTCATTGTGAATATGGAGTATGAAGAAGTCACTTCTAGTAGTATTCCGGGTTGATGTGTTAGCACCCCCAGTTCATGTGTTAGCACCATTCAACTGTTCTGGAATTTCTGGATCAAGATAAGATTCGTTAACCTTTGTTATCCATTTGTTGACCCTCAGCCTTCACTTCGGAGCCTTTTCCTGTCCAACCACATAAGTTCCAAGTTTTCTCGCAAGCCTTCAATTTAAACTCCTCGTGTTCTATGAATTCAAATGGTTCCTCATCTGCACTGTAATTTGCCTGTCGAGTTGTTTCCTTCTTTTTTAATTTTTTTGACGATTTTCTCCTTGACAGCTGAGTCTTTGCGCAACATTTGGTCTGATTCCTAACTGCCCCTGCTATGCTGTGCTTACTCCTATTTCAGGCGGTTGTTAAAGCTACACGACGACAATTGGAGAAAGAAATTCTATCGGATGACATCCAGCGAATAGAGGACATGCCATCTTATGTTCTGCTGCAGCGATAGAAGGGATACGGTCCGCAAATTCTTTATTGTACTTCCAAAAGTGATCAGGTGCTAATAGCATGTCATCGGCTCTTTTCAAGTAGTATACAAAAATTGGTTATTTCAGGTTGTGATTTTTCCCCCTCACTATCATTTTGGAATGTACATAAAATCCGTCTTGGGTCTTTTTCTAAATTGTAATTGATTATGGTATTCATAAGCAACAACGTAGGTGTGGATAGCAAGGTTCCCAATTACAGTGGTCTACATTGTGGAGGATTTAGTAAAGTAATTAGTGTTTGCTTGAGTTTGTACTTACTGATGGAGTAGTGCAGTAAACCCTTCCTAACTTAGACAATAAGGTTTATGCCCCTATTTATTTCGTGATTACGCAATGATTCCAGAGAACTTCTCTATCAATACTTGTGCCTCTAACGCTAAGTAGAATGGATCAAATAACTAGGGATAATGGCCAAAGGATTATATGAAATAAGAATACATACAAATCGAACAGGTCTTTAGTGTTGGAAGGGAAGTTCAGTTAGGATCCGTTGATGACATTGCTATTTTCCTGCTAAAAACGGTGATGATTACATGGCTCCACTTTGGGTTATACCATCTTATTTGAGCTACGTCTAGCGATCGATACATATAGTGGTAATAACTTCTTTACTGGCATGTGCTCTCAAGCGAAATCCCTTTCAAATTTTGCAAATATGCTCAAACGGCGATGCTGATGTCCCTCCAACTTTTAATTGCGTTCAGGAAATGTGGCATGTAACTCGGTAGTCTTTAGGGAAATGTTTGAATGACCTTATGCAGGTGTGTTGAGTTATGGCGTAGACAAATCCTCGCCATACGTGATATGATTATTGTGAAATAAATTCATGTATTCTTTCCGTGTATACATATACTAGGAGGATACCCACGCTTCGTAGAGGAAGAAAATATGGGTGATTATTTGTAAGTTAAAATATTAAGTTGTAATTATTAATGATAGATCGTTTTCTTTGCAATCTTTAGTTAAAATCTTTAGTTCTCTGCAATCTTTGTAATTATTAATTATTAAAATATTAGGTTTTTTTCTTGAAATGTGTGGGATAGATCGGCAATGAAGAGGTATCGATAGGGAGACGGATTGATGATCGATGAGGCTATCAATTTGAAGAGAAAAGCATAGAGGAGAAAAGGATTGAAGAGGAGAACATAGGGGAAGAAGGAAATTGGAGTAATGGAAAAGGAGGAGAAAAAACGATTAGGTGAGAAGCAACAAAAGATCCAAACTTTTACCATGAGATGTTATTACACGGAAATCAACTGAAAAGGAAGAAAAAATCATAACTCGGAAAGAAAGGAGGTGGAACCTTGGCCCTCATGACCCCAGGAGAGGTGTGCTCGAAAAGCTGCTCCAATCTTGCTATGCTTCTACGTATGTGTGATTCGACTGGCCATGTAGAAGGATAAAGAAGGGGAATGTGGATCCTCTCCAGTACTGCAGAGATCGGGTGTAAAAAGGGGGTGCGTGACTTGATCGAGCGATACACATGGTAAAGGCTAAAAAATACGCAGATTTTGTGTGAAACGCTCGATCTTGATCAAGCGGCTCACGACACTAGCTTTTTACAGCCGGCCTCTGTAGTACTATCGAGGATCGATACTCTAGGGAGGGGGTCTTCGTGAACTATTCAAACGGATGGGAAAAACCAAACCCCAAAGATAATGCTGAAACCATACGAAACCACTTGTCATCAGCTGGGCAAAACCCTCAACTTTAATTAAAGTATATAGATATAAATTTTAGCTTATTGACGTACTATCCATATAAGTGTTGTATCTATTACCTCAAACAGTTACCAAAGGAGGAGATTTAAATTATCACATTGATCAACCATATAATCAATATGATACACCACCATTTTTTTCCAAAGATTTCCAAAATTTATATTCACGATAACTGTCGGAACAGGAGTGTTGAGGGTTACATCAACCTTTCAAACGTCAAAGACGATAGTCAGATCACATCAAAATCTCATACCATTGTATGGTATCCTAACAATGTGATCTTGATGGAAAAGTTACCGTGATTTGAGTCTCAAATGTATGATTCAATAAGAAATGGTAACCCGGTAGAGAAGTAATCCTTTTTAGAGGTGAATAAGATGGATTTCTTTTATGATTTGGTTTTGGATGTATGGCTTTGTTGTTGAAAGGGTTTGTTATGATTTGATTTTATTAGAATTCAAAAAAATAATCAGATTTTGATGATATTATAATTCTAGATGATAATATATGATAATATAATATTTTTCTTTAAATGGAAGGGAGAGAGAAGGGGAAGGGAGTTCATAACCCCGTATCACAAAAACATGGAAAAAAACAAACAATTTCCAAACAAGTAGAATTCATCCTATGAACTCTGACATAAGTATAACAAAAATATATTGTGAAACCATATGGTATAGGAAATAATTTTCAAACGGTTTCTCTTAACCACATGAGTATTAGGGTTATCTTTGAAGCGCGAGTTTCTAATGAAAGAGACATCTCAAATTGAGTCCAATCTGACGACTCTCTTCTTGCATGCACGACGATGACTCGTGTAGTTTCCCACCAACTTTGATATCAATTTCTTCTTGAAGTTGTCCATGCCAAATAGAGATCAAGATGATCTCTATATCCTCATTTTGTCGCACAAAATTGAACCCTTCTTCACGTACAAGAAGCATCGAGAAGAAAGTTTTCTTACCTTAAGAAGGCATGAACCAATGTATAGAAGGTGGAGGGGAATATGGTGGATGTTTAGGTCTATATGGTAGGGAGGGGATGATCAAGAGAGTTCTTAACTCTCTCTCCTTTTCTCTCTAAGATCTCAAAGCAATTTGAAAGACTTTTGATGTAATGGAATGAATTGTGCTTTAAGAGAGAGGCCAAGTCCTCTCTTAAATACAAGAGGGGAGACATCTTAGGAGTCCTACTCGTAAATGGGACATCCACCTTTGTAGGCCTTTGGATGATGATCCTATGGCTGGTATTAAATATTTTGCATTCAAGAAATATGACTCTTAAGTATCCTTTTAAGGAGTACAATATGAACGGTCAAGTATTTCTATATGGGACATTCCCCTTGTCTTATTTTGATTACAATCTTCTTTTTATCATTCCATTATCACAATTAATTAAATTATGAAAATCATAATTGGGTGTTTTAGAAGAATTACCTCATAACATACGAATCATATTCACAAATCCAAATTAAAACGTAAAATCATTTTACACTAACTTTTTGATGTAAATTATATTCACATATATACCTTGAAATAATATATGAATCATATTTATATATCTATATATGTATATATTATAAATCAATATTCATATTAATTAAATATAAATAATTTGAATCATATTCACTAATCTTATAGACATATCAATGATACTAACAATTATTATCACAATGTTGATAAAATTAAATACAAGTCCTACTATAATTAGTAGTTGGGAATAGTTGTCGAGGACTTTTGGTGAAATGCAGGACACTTTGTCTTTAAGCTTGAGCTAAAATGGTTCTCACTCTACGGGAGCTCAACTAAATGCATCACACTCTCCATGATTTCAAAAGATGATCAGAATGATGAGCTCAGCTTTCCTCTCCATTTTACCCTCGGTGCACGGATCCAATGGCTGAGGTATGCCCATCTAAGTGCTCAACGACTGAGATTAGATAACATTTCACCTTGATCTGATGGCTAAGATAAGATCTAGATGGATCTGATGGTTAATGTTGTGGCTCAATCGGATGATGGAGATTAGAATAGAGGCTCCTCTTTGACCAGACAATTGTTTCTCTTCACGAAGAACAAGCAAGAGTAGCTGCATGGAGCTCCTTCCTCCGACCATATCTAGCTGCTCTGGAGACCTCTCGAGCTCCCGAAGGTCTCGGGAGACAACTGAGATCCTCTATGTCGATCAGGTGACAAGAAAGTCCGAGCGGCTTGGCAGTTGAAGGCATGGTTCGAAGACCCCTCATATGAGGTCCTAGTGGCTCAGGACCTACACGATAAGGTTTGCAACACGAAGGCAAAGCTCATCGACCTATTTATTAGGTGGAAACAATAGTGGATGAGGGGGGTGATGGTCTCCGGTGTATGATGGAGGAATACATGATAGCTCGATCTCTGCAAGATCGTATTTATCTGGATGGCTCGATAGATAGAGTAGCATATGGGGAAGGAAATTAGGTTCTCAGGGGGTCAAAACAATGACAATACATGACGAACAGAGGTCGGGGTCTAGATCTATGACATACTTGAACTAATTGCGATATAAGCTAAACTAATTGAAAGCAACCAAAATAAAATGCTACACTAAATTAAGGAATGAAATACAAAACTAAAATGAAAAATACCTTAGCCTCGATGGGTCTGGGCCTGGAAGAGAACTCTCGCCAAAGTAAAGCTCCAATAATGGTGAATCACGCTCCAAAAAACTTCTCCTTGCCTTGAACCATGTGGAACACCGCCCTATCATGAAGGTCTCACTCCAGCAAAAGATTCCACTAGCATATGGCATGACTTTCTATATACAAGACGGTAGGGCGACATGCCCAATGGAGACTTGTAGGCGGTCCGATAAGCATATAGAACTGAATCCAAAAGTTGTGACCAGTTCTTCATATCTGGTCTAAGTTTCTGCCGAATAGTCTTGCGATTTGATAATTTGACCAAGCCATCGGATGATAAGGATATACGACACAATGATCAATGTCGTATTCCTTCACTAATTTCTTTACCTATTTATTGATGAAGTAAATACCTTCGTCTGAAGTGAGAATCTTTCGAATCCTAAACCACAAAATTATGTTATCTTTTAGAAACTGAGAGATTGTTCGACTATCAACGAATCGAGCATGAATAGTTCCTACCCAATGACTCACATAGTCCACGACAAGAAGGATGTATTCATAACCTTGACTGTTAGAAAATGGGCCGATGAAATCAATACCAAGCATCAAATAAATCAAAAGTCTGAATGAATTTGAGGGGCATGGATCTTTAGCACTGAGGGTTCCTCCCATCTTCTGACGGTCTATGCAACATTTGATGTATGTTGCGGCATCCTTGAATAGTGTAGGACACTAGAGGCTACACTACGATATCTTTGTTGTCATTCTACTTCCAGATTGGTATTCTTTAGATTCAAGCTTATGATAGTTCTCGAGGACACTAGTGTATGTAGGACACTAGAGGCCACACTGCAATATCTTTGTTGTCATTCTACTTCCTGATTGGTATTCTTTAGATTCAAGCTTATGATAATACTCGAGGACACTAGTGTACTCATCCTGAGGAATATACTGACGCCATATGCAATACGTTCATTCCCTAAATAGGTAAAGATCTTCTCACTGGCAGAAAAGAATACCAGACATGAATTTATCCTTCTTGGCCCTCGTCCAATCTTGTGGGAATGCCCGAGATATGAGATAGTTCACAATATCAACATACCAGGGAAGAGATACCACGCTGAGAATTAATTCATCAGGAAAGATTTCTGTGATCAGTGTACTACTCATCTAAGTATTTATGCATTCAATTCCGGCAAAAATGTCGGCTACCACATTTTGAACTCCAAACTTTCTCTAATTTCCATGTCGA
>JAZKJV010008947.1:0-39188 GCA_037367405.1 Ottelia alismoides
TTAGCAGTAGTATTTTCCTTAGACAAATTTAGGCCCCACAACTTAGGATCTAAAGTAACAATTTTCACTGATAACACTGCTATCAAGTACTTAATGGATAAGAAGGATTTCAAGCCGCGTCTGACCAGATGGATCCTTCTACTCCAGGAGTTCGATGTCCCGATTAAGGACAAGACTGGAGTTAAGAATGTGGTGGCAGATCACCTCTCCCGACTTGAATTACCCGAGACTTCTCAGTTCGATGAACCAATCACTGAGACCCTCCACAATGAGGTGATTCTTGTTGTCGCCTCGCTCCCATGGTATGTTGACATTGTGAACTTTCTTATTGCTAAGAAAGCCCCACAAGGTTGGTCCACACAAAGACTTGAGACTTTCCTTGCGAAAGCCGAGTCTTACCATAGGGAGGAGCCGATCCTTTATCATGAAGGAGCAAATTTTGTCTGGCGTCAATGTAATCCTCAAGAGGAATACCATAGTGTCCTCATGTATTACCATAGATTAGAATATGGAGGACACAATTCAGGAAAGAGGACAACACAAAAGGTGCTTTAAATCCGGTCTTTGGTGTCTTACGCTTATTACAGATGCCATTGCATTCATAAAGAGATGTACTGACTGTCAGAGAATGGGCACTTGTGGACATAGAGACATGATGTCGATGCATCTAATTCACTTTTGTGAGATGTTTGATGCATGGGGTATCGACTTTATGGGCCCTTTCCCTAAGAGTCAGGGATTCAAGTATATACATCTGGATATAGATTATGTGAGTCATTGGGTAGAGGCTATTCCTGCCCGAGCCGCTGATGTGAACACGGTTTGCAAGTTTCTGAGAAAGCATATCATTTAACGATTTGGGGACCCTCAAGTTCTGATATAAGACGAGGGTAGCCCCTTTATCAATGACAAGGTAAGAGCACTTGCTAACGAGTTCGGCATAGACCATTGGGTTGCTACTCTGTATCATCCTCAAACGAATGGTTTAGCCGAAGTCTCAAATAGGGAGGTAAAGATGATCTTGTAGAAGATTGTTCGCCCAAATCGAAAGGATTGGTCGCAGCTTTTCGGACTCGGTTCTTTAGGTTTATAGAACATCCTTCAAAACTCCATTGGCTACATCTCCCTTTCGATTTGTTTATGACAAGACATGCCACTTACATGTAAAGATCAAGCACAATTCATGGTGGGCAATGAAAGATTATCTTTGGTCTAGACGATGCGAGAGATCAGAGGCAAACCGAATTGGCAGCCCCTGGAGGAATTGAGAGATGAAGCCTTCTCGAGTAGCCTGCATTATAAGGAGCGGATGAAAGAGTGGCATGATGCTCATATTAGCCACAAGCAGTTTGAGTTAGATCAGAAAGTTTGGCTATTCGATGTGAGACTAAAATTATTTCCAAGGAAACTCCAGAGTAAGTGGAAAGATCTGTATCTTGTGCGAAATATTTATGACAAAGATAGCATCGACATATCTGAGTTGTCTTCAGAGTCCACCTTTTGAGTCAGTGGTCTCGTTTGAAACCTTTTCTTGATCATGAATCGCTGACCATTGAGGTTGCCCCAATTTATTTTATTTAAAATGTGTTCTTCACTCTTTACACTCAGCATATCATACCTGATTTTCAAGATCACTTTGTAAATATTTTCGATTTCATTCTTTCTTTCTTTCATTTGTGTTACACCCCCAGATTTCGTGTAGGATTTTGTTATACTTAGGATCTAATTTATCCAAAGTATAGGGAGGTGTAGACATTATGTTGTTCAAATCGTTCTGGGTTTGTTACCCCTATTGTTGCTTATACTTAGGGTGTGCTTTACCCTAAGTATTGGGGGGGTAATATCGTTCATGTCGTCTTTTGATCGTTTTCAGATTTTTGTATCGTCTGCTCTCTCTCTCTCTCTTGTCCCTCGTCTGTTGATATCTTTCTCTATACTTAGGGATATTTTACCCTAAGTATAGGGGGACAAGCTGAGTTGTTGATTGTGTATATCCTCTTGACCTCGATCAAATTTGGTTTTGAGTCTGCTATCCTTAGGATTACTTGATCCTAAATATAGAGGGGATGATTGACTTCTATTCTTCTATTCGTTATTCTTTTGAGTCATTGTAGTATAGAATTCTTTTCACCAATCTATACTTAGCCCGAGTTATGTCTTCCTTTGTCGCTTCTTTGATCACTATGAGGACATAGTTCACGCTAAGTATAGGGGGTGTCATATATATATATATATATACTTTAGAATCCATAACTCGTACTTTATCGTATTTTTAATAATATATCTCTTTAAAAGTATGGGTGTATATTTTGGTTTTCTAAAAATCAAACGAAACCCGTAAATATAACTTAATATAAAAATGTCTTAAAAATTATATATAAAAAATGTTGTAAAATACTTGGATAAAATTATTAATTATTTAAAACTTATAAAATTCCTTGTAAAATCTTGTATAAAATCCGTATAATCTTGAATATAAAATTTTTATAAAACCCTTTATAAAATGTACATAACTCTTGTAAAATTTGAGTAAATCGAATTAATTCACTAATTCTTTCAAAAAGACCCTAAAAATTGAAAAGTTTTAAAATTCAATAAAAAAATGCAAATTCTTTAAAAATTACTTAAAAAGTTTAAGCCAAAAAATCTACTTCATAAAAAATTGTTGCATTCATTCGTATTTTTCAGAACAAGTCTGATTCTTGAATCGAATGGATCTAAGTCTGAGAGATGGAGCTTGGTTTAGGCCTTAATCCACTTAATTCAAAAGGGACTTTATTAGGAACTGGAATTAAGAATTTTCAAGTCTTTTAGACTTAATTTTTTGGGTTATATGAGACCATGTTCGGAATTCAACTTGAATGTGCCTAAATAGGACACCCGGTGTCATCCGTTTAACTCTTATTCATTTGAACCAATTTTGAACTCATGCACTCTATACTTAGATCAACTTGCATGGGGTTGCGAAGGGCAATCCATTTCGGTGGTGTGTTTCCATCATTGTCTAGTGGCGCTGACGTCTAAAGACGGTAGAGATTGGGGTTGAAATACATCTTCGGATGAGGGAAGGATCTGCTTGCACAATTTTTCCAAGTCCTCAAAAAATGGACGGAAAGAAAAGATGATATATCCATCAGGGTGTAAAAGATCTATGCAGTGCAACAATCTTTTTGTACCAAAAAGAAGCCATACACCAAATACCAATATGACCACAATGGTCCAAGCTTCAGAAATCCTGCATTATCTTAGTGGAGACTTGGCTAAGCTAGCCAATGCTTTACAAGGAGATGTGATTACACTGGTCACACTCTAGTTCTCTTCCCATTCTTCTTCTTCACTTTATACTCGATTGTGGACACAACACGACTTGACCTTAGAAGGAAATACCCCTCTCCTCGAGGATCGAGTAGCTGGATGAGGGTCCAATGGGAATGTATTATTGGGATGGACGGTTTCTTCGCTTCTCTAAAGAGGAAAGAGCTGAAACCTTTCATACATAGTACATATTGCTTTCAAAAGACGAAAAGTTTGCGTGATGAATGGGTGGATCTTAGCTGACTGTTGAGATGAACCTGGATAAGGATTTGTGGAACTTGAGGGCTGTCGAGGTTTAAATCCTAATTCTAATAGAGTTCTGACACACTATTAATTCAAAGGTCTAATCCAAGTTCTAACTTTTGGGTGAAGTGAGATTGGGTTTAAAGAAGCAAGCATGTTCTAAGTTCTTTTATTTTCCTTTTTCTATTCTTGCTTGTACTTTATAGAATAAGTGTTTGCTAAGGTATTAGCAAAGATAAAGTATAGGAGAATGATGAATCTATTGATTCAATGCCTTTATTCTTTCATTTTGGCTAAATCCTTAGTAAAATACATGTAAATCATCACTAATTTCCACTAATTAACAATCTAACCACAAATATTAATAACATATATTTAACACTTATTTTATCCAAAATAAAATAATAAAGAGAAAAAAAAGAAAAATAAAAGAAAAAGAAGGATGTATATAATATATATACAGACTGATCCTAACCTCGAGACCGGGTCAATATTGGCTTGATCGATAAAATAAATAAGTAGGGGAGATAAGGACCATAAGTCATAAAGATGTCAGAAAATCTAGATCACAAAAATATATTTACGCATTTTTCATATTATAACTATTTCACCTATTTTATTTATCACTAAGAAAAAATCAAATCAAAATACTTTCTTTACAAAAGTTGTTCACAAAATATAAATTTATTTATAAAAATATCAAGAAAATTATTCATTACAAAAAATAAAATATTACAATGAACCAAAAAAGCCGTAAAACAGTCTTCCGAGGTTCATAACTATTTATAGAAAATTCTAAATTGACCAAACTCACTTTTAAACTTCGTTTTATACTTAATAATATTTAATAAAAATATCAAAAAATATTAGAATAAAATAGGTGAGTTTTGGCGTTTGGGCCCCGTTGTCTATATGTATTATATGTAGAAACTTCCCGATTTTCTAATTAATTATCCGTAACTATGTTTAACTTAATTTCTTTTCTAAAATACTTCTAAAAATTAGTAGAAAAATATAAAAATATAACTTAACTTAAATGCTAATAAATCCTGAAGCCACGAAGCCGTTACCTAAATTTTCCAGACCTCATAACTCGGGCATATGAACTTCGAATTGAGCAAATCAGTTTTAAAGTTCGTTTTATTTACTTATCTATCAAATGACACTGATTTCGCTAAAATCGGAGTTAATATGCAAAATGTGGATTTTGGGACCATATTAGTATATATTGTACAATGTACTTTAATTTATGTTATTTAATATATGATTTATTATATTTATATATTTTATTAATATTTTCTATTATTAATTTAAAATAAATAAATAATTTATTTAATAATTATTAATTAATTAGGTTACTTATTTATTTATTATTTAATTATTAATCATTAATTAATTAGCCATTAAGTAGTTTAATTATTTCATTAATTATATATAATTAATTATTTAATTACTAATTACTTATTTAATTACGCAATTAACCCTTTAATTATTTCTTAACTTAATATAATTATTTAATTATTTTACTTTTTAGTTCTCTCTCCCTCTTTTCCCCTACTTCATCGACTCCTTTCTCCTTTGCCAATGCCACCGCCGCTTATCTCCTCTCCGTCAACCGCTCCAATGGCTGGTTGTCCTCCAACTGCCACGGTCGTCGGATCCCTTCACAGGTGACCGGACCCAGTTCCTTGGACTCACTCCATCTCATCTATATAAGGACCGAAATCCCCTTCGATGCCAGCATCCCGCCATTTTCTTCTACATTTTTCCCACTACTCCGGAGTGAGATGGCCACTGACAGAGGTCTTCCCCGTCATTGAGCATCCACCTTCGAGATCAAGGAATAGTGCATGTGATCTTCATCGAGATGCTTCTCCACCGCACCTCACCGTAATCAGCCTCCATGTTATTTGTTGTTGTGTCGAGGCGAAAATCCAAGAGCTTCTCCGAGTTCCAGTGATCCACAGGCAACCACATCATTCTAGGGTCAGATTTCTATCATTAACTTCTTCTCTTCCTCTTCCTATCTCTGAGTTCTCTTCTCAGACCCTCCTCATCGTTGATCAAAGTGATGAAGCTTTAGATCCGGACACCTCGTAACGAATTGGTGTGTGCCCTAAAGTACCACTGTCGCCGCCTACGAACTTCAAAAGGGAAGAACAGATCTCTTGTCCAGATTAAATCAGAATTGTCTGTTTGTGAGCTCAGACCGAACGTACGACATCAAGCCACGCATCGCCGTCACATTAAGGCCACCGCTCATCGCTTAAAGCCATCAAGCGCGAAGCTCGTGAGGTGCTAGGAACTTTGGTCGTTTTGCATATTTTATCCCCAGATTCTGCCTATCTCAACAAGTCCAAGTCGAGCTGCTCATGCAGCACAACACGTGCAGACCACGTGCATTTTCTGGCAAATTGCATAACATCCCCAAACCTTCTGCTATTCGTGCACAAGTCCTGTTGCATAGCTCGACCATGTGAACAACATGTGTCTCCTGAACTTTTTACCCATACGCCCCCCCAAATTCCTGTTATTTTCACACATATCTTTATATTTCCAGAGTATTACAATAATATCCCTAAATAATATATTAATTATTATACACATCCTATACATATCAAATAAAATATAAAATATAAAAATATAATAAAAATACATAAAAATATCTTATATTTTACTATACACAATATTAATCATTTTTGGAAAAATAAAAATATTTTCTATTTTTAATAAATTTAAAATACAAAAATATAACAAACTTTAAAAATAATAAAAAAATATAAAAACATCTTTAAAAATCTAATAAAAATTACCCTTAACATATTTTTCACTATATCTTACATAATAAACAAAAAATAAAATAAAATTTTAATAACAAAACCAATAAAAATACAAAATATCCTAAACTTCAAAAATTCATAACTAATTCAATCATAAAAATACACACAACATATCATTTTAAAAATATTTTCATCAATTTTCAATAAAAATACATTAAAAATATTTTCGTACTTTTTACTATTTTTAAAATAAAAAATAAAAACTATTTTCAATAAAAATATAGATTTCGACTATAAAACCAAACAAAATAATAAAACATTTTCAAAGATTCAATAAAAATCATAAAACACTTAAAACTTATAAAAACTATAAAAAACAAAATACAAAATTCCAAAATTTATACCTAATTTTTTACATAGGTATAATAAAATCACAAAAACAATATAAAATTCCTAAAAATCTAATAAAAATCTAGAAAATTACTTAAAAATAATTAAAAATTAGGAAACCTAATAAATCTTAGTTTTCTATAGTTTAACCCTATTTTTAAACAGTTTGCCTCCCTGAGTTTGATGCTCCCGTACTTTCACTATACATCAATGTTTAGGAGTCTAAATAAAACAAAAATAAAAATTTCTGCTAAAATTCACCCAATCGACACAACGACGCTATTCTTATTACAGAATAGGAGGTTGGGTGGTTTTTTTTATCTAGTTTCCTGCATCCCTTTTCTCTTGATGTACTGGCTCAAAGGCAGTCGACGATGGTTGATACGCCTTCTAGAGATTGAAAGGTTTGGAAGCTCAAGTGAACCTCCAGATGGCGTGATTCGCTCCCAAGCTCTCTCATGTTCCCTGTAATGAATTCCATGCTCGGAGGCGATGCTCTGGCAACTTTATTGAAGCATGAAAGGTGGAAATAATGAAGGGGACGGGGTATCTAGCAATGGTGGTTGGAAGAGAAGGTGATCCTCAGATCCGGAGCGATCTGAGGTGATCAGATGTGATAGGAGATGGAGAAGTTCAGCGTGAAGGTGTTGGCGTAGTCGGAGATCAATGAAAGTGACCGGAACACCTCTGATCACGTGGATCAGAGGTTGAAAGAGGTGATCGGATTTTAATCTAAAACATGAATTAAATGCGAAATGAAAATAGCATAATTAAAGACTAACTCCCTACTATTACATACAATGAGAACTAGAGTGAAGATCATCCACGATCCACTACGTAAGGCAAGGAGTCGGAAACACGACGGAGGTCTCCGACCATGTGTTGGATCTCGAGTTACAATCCCTCTCGTACACTCTCTACTGTGGAGATGGAAGCAATGTCACTGTCTCGACTCCAAGAACCAACTTCGGGCGTAGAAGAGTGAGAAAATGGATCAAAAACCTCGACAGAGGTGGAAAGGAAATATTTATAGAGCATGCTTTGGAAGATTTTGAATTTGAAAGCGTGATCCAATCCAAGGCGAAAATGGTGGATCTGGAGAGCTGGCGAGGTTGACAGATGTTAGGGCTGAAATTATGGAGAAGGAAGTGAAGGCTGTTAGTGATTAGGACGTGTGGGATGATTAGGTGAAGAAGCAACCAACGAACAAAAGAGTGGAAATCAAGGGGGGACTAAACAGTTGACTCGGGTCAACAAACCCGAGCTAACCAATCTGAAGGCGTGCGGGAAAAGGACAAGTTAGGGAAAACAACGAAAAACAAATAAATGGATAAATAAATCAATTAAAAATAAAAAATGAGTTTAAATAATTCAATAATGTAAAGATAATATGATAAGAATTAAATATAGTTAATTTAGGTGATTTTTAATTAATTAAATACAGTATATATAGGGTTCAAAATAAATAAAAGGTATTATTTATAGGTATGTACCCCTATATATACAATGTTTTGATTTTTAATTAATTATTTATACAAATATATACATACTTTAATATGTTATTAATTTACAATATTTTACAAGGGTTTATAATGATTTTTTATTTTTAGGAATTAATTTATTAGGTTAAATAAATAGGTATATGTACATTATATACATAGTGATACCTATACAATATATACATGATTTTATTTTTTTGATTGTGATTTTTATTTATATTTTATATAAGTCAAAAAATATTTACGATTTAATTTTAAAAAAATATTTACAAATATGTATAAGAAAATAAATAATTAAATAATGTACATAGTAAACATAAGTATTATATATAATAGTACCCCAATTAGACACATTTCATACCTTAACTCTGATTTTTATGAAATCGTCAATTTGAAGATTATTTAATTTGGAGTACAATGAAAGTGAGTTTGATGAATTTGGAGTTTTGGTGAAGAAGATATTGATCTTGCAAGTTGAGCTTTGTAGATTTTTGAGAGTGATGTTATTTACACAATATATACAGGGTTTTATTGCAAATCATTTTTATTATCTACAAAAGAATCTTATGCATAAATCAAAATAAGTTGATGATGGAAAAGAATGTGTATTATAGATATTATTTTATAGATGATGAACATATACATATGAAGATTGATTTTTGGTATCTATGCCTTATCTCGCCCTACTTTATTCCCTGTCGATCAGGTCAAGTCTTGACTTTCTCTCGGGGTTAGAGTCAGAATGTATCTATTACATATCTATCGTCTTTATTTTCTTTCTTTATTTATTTTAGGTTAAAATAGTGATAAATATACAATATACACACAAGAAATAGGATTAGTAAAAGAATAAATTTATTGATATTTATATATGCTTTATAATGGAATTAAAGCTGAAATAAATATATAAAGATGATGAAATGCAGATTCATCACGTACGTGAGCGAGTAGGATTTGGTCGTCGACAGTTATTCTCACTTGTGTAGAACACCGACCATTTACGAAGTATTTGAGATTAGGCCACACCTTCACGGGGATGTCTCTCTCATCATCCCACGTATGATTAGGCTCTTGACCGCTCACGGGTGATTCCTTTGCAGATTTGACTCAAAGTATTTGCTTCGCCACTATCGGCTTCCTTACTCCTATTCTTTGGCTGAATAGGAAATCCAAATCCAAACACAAGGAACTCAAAAAGTACATGATACATGTTACAAAGAGGAGGACAAGTGCGAGATACTTTTCTGACAGTACTCTCGCTCCTATAGGATTAGCGCTTAAGGACTCATGTAAAGATGATTGCTTGAAAATCAATCTAAAACTGAAAAAGATAATTGATGAACCTTCACGGCTTCATGGGTTGAGTTGGTGATCTATTGTATTGTGGTTTGATCGATTAGTTTTGTTAAGGTCAAGATCAAAAATATTGCACCTTTACACCATTTTGTCGCATTTTTTCTTTTGCATACTTCCTCGACCCTCGCTCGCTTTGAGTTGTCTACTATTTTACACTCCTTTTATTTTTTGTTCATCTCTGTATCTTTCATCCATCATCTATCTCCTTTTGACCCGCTTAGATGTCGTCCCATGAATGGTCTAGTTGGGACTTTGTCGACACCCACATCTATTCCGTGTCACCGACATCTCCAATAATGCGGGGCGATCTCCAGGAAATTGATTCGGATCTTGCGAACTTCTCCTCGGACTCCCTGATCCTTTCTTCTTCTAACACTTGTCTTTCTCCAATAAATCAGTTGTTCGGGATGGACTTGCAGCCTGAGACAACTCTTCCTCTCCAAATAAATCGAGATTACTCTTGTCTCAGAACCAATCCTTTATGGATGGAGATCGATTTCGGTCAGTATCATGTGCTCCATTTATAACCGTCTAGGATTGACATTAATCCTAGACTTATCTCAGCATTTGGTGCTCAGACAAAGACTGATCAAGGTTTATTCAACCATGCAGATCAATAACTTGATCAAGAGCCAGAGTTACAGGAAGATCTAGAAGTAGCTCCTACAGGAAGAGGAAAGGGACGACAGCCCCAACCAGTCGAGCAGACATGACCGGGGGAAGGGTTGTATACCATGCAGAATGACGTAAACAGCTAGCTCCTCGCTTCGATACAAGCCATCTAGCAGCAGTTGACGAACCAAGGATTAGCCCAGGTCGCCTTCCAAGAAATACTTAATGATTTGAGGAGGAAGATCGAAGAGAGAGATGCTAGACAAGATGATGAATTTCACAGAGAAGACGATCTGAACATAGAGGATGCAGAAGATAACCTATCACTATTTGGGCCTTGCTATGGAGTAGGAGAGGCAAGATTACCGCCAAATCTTATTCTGAAGCAAACTTACAACCTGGGGCAAGCCATGTCACTGAGTGGATTCAGATTCCACCCATCCATGCCCATTTTGAGCCGAAGATGCAATTCATGTCTCTACTTCCGTTCTTCCATGGGAACACAAAAGAAGAACCCTACATCTACCTGCACCAATTCAATCGCATCTGTGCAACCACCCATTACCCCAACATTCCTTTAGGGGTGGTCAAGATGATTGCCTTTCCATTTAGCCTCCAAGACAAAGCCCTTTATTTGGTGAATCATCTGGGGAAGGTAGTGACAACATGGGAGGAGCTGAAGTCAGCATTTCTTCACAAGTTTTACCCTCTCAGTTGCTTGAATCAGATGTGTGTCAGCATCTCTAGCATTATCCAGCAACCCCACAAGACGATTCAAGAAGTGTGGGAAAGATTCAGAGATCTGCAAGAAAAGTGTCCACACCATGAAATCCCGAAGACCAGTCTGGTCCAACACTTTTTCGGTTGGCTGACACTTGAAAGTCAGAGATTGGTTGATGTTGCCTGTGGTGGCTCATACTTTAACAAAGATGAGGACATTGTTTCGAAATTTTTTGAGGTGATGACCAAATGAGAGGTCACCTAGTCCTCGTCACATGCTTACATGAAGGTTCCCACTGCCAGCCACAAGCCTGTCAATAGGGCAGCTCATGCAGAGGAAAAGGATGAGAGATCCAACCTGAGCATCATAGGGAGCCACTTGTACAAAGTGGGCATCATCGAGAAGAGCTCGCAGGACCTCGAAAAACTTGCCATGATTGAGAAGAGAACCCATGGTTTGGACAAACTTGATCAGATTACAACTTAGCTGGAGTTGCTTGTCAAGACCATCAACGCCTGCAACTCGATGTCCGCTACAGTAGAGACTCCTACTAAGCAGAAGGAGCACACATCGACACAACCTCCTCAACCGAGTTCTCTGCCATCTCAACCCATCCAGCATGTATAATACATGCAAGCCCCTGAGCAACAGCCAACCCAACCGCAGAACCAGATGGTATTGTACCAGCCAGAGCTCCAGCTAGTGTACCAAGAATAGTTCTATCCATCCTCGATGCTAATCCAAGAAATCAATGGTAAGGGATAATGAACAACAACTAACCCATCCTCAAGGATAATGCTTGAGTTAGAACTCGGCCAACCATCCATACCACCACCAGTAGCAGGGTGAGGAACTTCCAACCCTACCAATCCCAGTACCAGCAACCTCCGCAACATGGCAACAATTGGAGATAGGGATACCGACAGCTCGTCTACTGGCAATCATAGTATTACTAGCAGCAATTGCCTGCTCATTATCAGAATTCATACCCCTCTCAGCAAAACTAGCAGTACTCTTCTCATCCCCCTCCTCACCAATATTCTCAGGGATAACATCAACAATCTCCCCATCCCTACCAGTCTGAGGCCCCATCAAGGAAAATTTTCTGAGGTTGCACCGATAAACCTGACTCTTGCTTTCTTGGAGCAATTAATGAAAAACATGACTGACATGAGCCAAAAGATGGATGACCTGACAACTGCCAAGACCGTCATCCCAACCTAGGTTGAGGCCAATCCAAATAATTTCTGATGCATGAAGCATGTAGCTTACAGTGTTCTACCTGATTCAGATGAAAATAACTTGTTTATATCTAACATTGTTACTCTCAGGAGCAATAGAGCACTTCGACCATCGGCGATCGCGAAAGAAAAGAATCTTGCATCTGATGGCGAGCCATTAGCCAGGCTAACAGCAGGAGCCGAACACAATTTTGGAGGAGCACCATCTGCATAAAAAGAACAAAAAAGATGAAAAAATTCAAAAACACAAAAAGATAGTAACAACACCAAACCTGTTGGAGTTCAACCAGCATTGGAGATGCCCACTCATGTAGTAGATCCAGAGCCAACCCACAAAACTGAGCTTGCATTTTTTGGTCCACCACTTGTAGATGATTTTACACATTTTTGCCATCTACCTGTACATAATGAAAATGGACAAAATTTTGAATGAGAAAGTTTCAGATTATGTTCATATTCCATTTCCTGAAGCAATGAAAAAGACCAAAAAATTTTGAAAAATTGAAAAATGCTTTGTCTGGTCCTTCGTTTGTGGAAATCATCCAGAACTTGGTCTTAAATATGCCATTGATGAAAGCCATGGAGTACATGCCAGTAATAAACAAAGGACTTAAAGGAACATGTATAAAACTACGTCGACCTCGATGCCACAACTCCAGAAGCCAGAATGGAAAGAATGAGAAACATATCCTCATCATGTCAACTGTCAATTCCATCAACAATCTCCCTACTAAAAAGAAAGATAAGGGAGTGTCACTATCAGGTGTAGCATGTTCAATCAGGAGTTCGAGCAAACATTGCTCGACAATGGGTCTTCTATCAATCTTGTGCCAGCTTCGCTACTCGCGTAATTTGGGATAGGACCGCTTAAACCCACAAAGATGATTCTACAATATGTAGACAAATCAATCAAGCGGCCTAGGTGCATGTTGGAGGACGTAATTGTCATGGTTCAGGGAATCCAGTTCCCCTTGATTTTGTTGTTCTAGACATGGACGTCTCCACACCTCTGCTCTACACCCCCATCATCCTTAGGTCGGTCGTTCCTCCGAACAGCCAAGGCGACAGTGAACTACAACATTGGGGAGATCACATTCAGCTTTAGTGACCAGAAAGTGCAGATAGAGACCATACATGAGCTGAAACTAGCAGAGGACGCTTATGTGACTAGTGTGCTTGCACTTAGTTGCCATGAAGACTGCGACTTTCTTGTGGAGATTCTAGATACAAATCTATTCATGGACAACATTGAGATCCACAAATTCCTTTTCCCCAAAGGAGTAGAGAAAGCAGCCAAATTCCCCTCTATCGATAATGACGAGATCTTTGTTGATGCGCTTGACAAATTCTATGTGGGACCCTCGATCCTCAAAGACCAAGAGCAGATTATTGAGAATTTCTGCAATCACAAGGATATCATTGAAAAATTTGCAAATCATTGAATGAAGAAGCAAAACTGACAAAGGTGGACACTAAACTGATGAAAGAGCCAATACCTGTAGTGATCGTCGAAGTCACCACTGAAGTAGCTCCCACTCCACCAGAGCTCAAACCTTTGCCTTCCAACATGAAGTACGCCTTCCTTGTGGGAGAACTAAACATGTATCTGGTCATAATTAATGCTCATCTGACCAAAGACCAAGAATCTTGTCTGATGGAGGTTCTTGAACGAAACCGTAAGGCAATACTCACATCACATCTACCTCAAAAAAGACAGTAGGCCCTTCCACGAATTCTAGAGAAGACTGAATCCAAACCTCCAGGAGGTTGTCATGAAAGAAATTCAGAAATGGTGTGATGCGGGATTCATAAATCCCATCTCTGACAGTAAATGGGTGAGTCCACTACACGTAGTGCCAAAGAAGTCCAGGATAATCATTGTTACCAATGATAAAGGAGAGGAGATCTGATGAATCCATGATTCATCATCTTTATCCTTTTATTTTAGCTAAAAACCTTGGTAAAACACATGTACATATTCATTAATTCTCATTATTTACCATTCACCACGTATTTGTTAATAATGTACATTTATTATTCTTTTTAACCAAAATAAAAGAATAAAGATGAAAAGAAAAAGAAAAAGAAAAGAAATAAAGAAGGATGTATTTATGGAATAAATGCAGACTAACTCGAACCCTGAGAGAAGGTCAAGACTTGACCTGATCGATTAGGAATAAAGTAGGGGGAGATAGGGTCCATAACTTATAAAAATCAAGAAAACCAAATCTCACTTGTACATATTCACCATTTTCCACCTTGCACATATTTTCACCTATTTTATTTGTCAATAAAAAAACTTCAAATAAAAATATTTGCTTATTGAAAATTGTGTGTAATAATGTATACTAATTTATAAAAATATCAGAAAATTTATTTAACCAATAAATAAATAAATACAATGAACCTAAAAAGCCTAAAAGTCCAACTCCCCAAGTTCATAACTATTTATAGAAAACTCCAAATTGACCAAACTCACTTTTAAAGTTCATTTTATAATTAATACTATTTACTAAAAATACCAAAAAATCGTGGATTAAAATGTGTGCGTTTTGGCGTTTGGACCCCGTTGTATATATTTACATTATGTATATAAACTTTCTTTATTTTCTATCTATTTATTCATAATTCCAAATAACTTAATTCTTTTTCTAAAATGTTCATAAAAATCACTAAAAAAATACAAAAATATAATTTAAAAATAAATATGAATAAATACCAATAAATCTCAAAATCTAAAAGTCATAAAGCCTAACTTCTAAACCTCACAACTCGGCCGTATGAACTCCGATTTGAGTGTACTCACTTTTAAAGTTTATTTTGTAAAAATATCTATCAAATAAAAGTGGTTTCCCTGAAATCAGAGCTAATATGCAAAAAGTAGGGTTTGGGACCTTATGGGTATACTTGTATATATGTATATATTGAATATATTTATTTATATTTATTTTCTTATTTATTTGTGCACATATTTTATTTTTAAATGTTTTATATATTTTTTTATTTTTATAAAATGAAAATAAAAATCATAAATTCTGAAAATAATCAAAAATAAAATAAAGTATTTATTATATAGGTATTTTATACCTATTAATAAAGGTTATTATTTATTTTACCTTATTTAATTAATTTATTTTATTTATTAAAAAACACCATAAAATTATTTATTAAATTATTAGCATTATTTATTTTCATTATTTTATAATTTAAAATCATTTATTTAATTATCTTATTTATCCTTTATTTAATCTGTTGTTTCG
Source organism: Ottelia alismoides (assembly GCA_037367405.1). NCBI lineage: Eukaryota > Viridiplantae > Streptophyta > Magnoliopsida > Alismatales > Hydrocharitaceae > Ottelia > Ottelia alismoides. The sequence goes on from JAZKJV010008947.1 coordinate 15,418, forward strand.
TCATTTTCCTTATTTCGTCCTTTTCCTCCTTCGGTCTAAATAATCTGCTCCGTCAAGCCGTTTTCTCCAAATTTTATAGATCGAGTCGTTGATCGGATCGAGTTGATGTCTTCACCAAAATAAAGATTTCACAACTCTCATTTTCACCTATATAAGTTTTCAAATTTCCCGCCTTGTTTTGCGCGTCGAATTTTCATTCGAAAGTTGGCATTTCTCATCTTATAAATAAGGCCCCATCTTCTTCCTCCTCCCATCTTTGGCACTTTTATCCTCCTCAAAGGAACTTCGATCATCGTGAGTGACAACCGACCTTCATTGTAGTGAGGAGAGGACGTGAGGGCCTTTGATCCGGCGAGAAATCGTCGTGCTCCGCCCCGTGAAGCCGAGCCTCCGGCACAGTCGAGCCGTCAAGGCAACGACCCGAAGCTTCTCGGAGCTTCAGCCCAGGCAATCTACTCCATTTAGGTAATCTTAGATTTGTTTTCGTTCTGATTTTGCTCGATTATCGTTGGATTTTAGTAGCCGTAGATCCAGATCTGCTCTCCAATCACTGTGATCGGAGGACCATCATCTCTGTTTGAAACACAAACCACCGCATGATCCGCCTTCATCTCTGATTCCCTGCATATTCTTCTTCTATCTTCCATACCTTCTAGATCCGATCACGGATATCCTAGGCTCCAAATCCCCCACCGCCGACGGAGCCCTGCTCACCCTTCCTATTTGCATTTTGGACCGAGTCTTCGAACTCGAGTCGATTCGATATTTGCAGGAGATCAGAGCAGTGCATCATCCATCGAGCATCTGAAATTCACATTCTCTGGCAGTCGCTCTTCCTGTAGGATCTGGAGCTTCGGCGAGTACAATAATAACGTGCAGAAGCAAGATCGAGCCTCGTCATCATCAGCATTTGAAGCAACAATGTGGACATGCAACTCTGGAAATCTGATCGTATAACTACCATACCTGGAGAAGGAATATCTTCCGTGGATTAACTTTTGAATGAGTCATTATATTAGCTTGAGATCTGGATGCATTCATATCCTACAATAAATCCGTAGATTTTTTTTAATAATCTTATAATGGTTGATTTGGTACGATTATTCTCCAATGCATATCTGTCATTATGAGATTTGATTTCTGCATGTGCTCACGTTTACAATCCGATTCCGAAAGAATCGAGAAGACGAATCACACTCTGCAGGTTATCTCAGTCCGTTCAGCCGAGATCTATGACGTCCCTTCCCCGATTTCACGAAGCATCATCGAAGAACTGGGATCTACCGCAGATCAGAATCCTCATGAAGAACCACCGTCAGCCATTGTCGCATCTGATCTTCATACGAAGAACTTCGTCACACGATTGGTTTCCATTGTCGGGTGCAAAAGATGGAAGAACAGTCCCTGGTCTTCTAGATTATATTTGAGCCATCCGATCGAGCTCTGATCCAACGATCCAATGCAAGCCAAACGTCCGTTCCTCCACTGATCTGCAATGCCATCCAAGGGACGCACGCGCGCCATGTGTTAAAGCCAACGCTGTGAACGTGTCACCGCTTAAGAATCTCATTTGTGCCGCACGTGAGTTAAAGATATCTGGTGGGTAATTTTCTAAGTCCCCCCCCTTCTTTGTATTTACGTACAGAACTTGGTCAATTCAAACTCACGTGATCTGCATATCATTTGCTGCGGAATTTGCACACATACCTCTATTTTCCTTCTATGTTATTTCCAGAATTTGTTTTCTTGTCTATATTGCATGGAATAAATAGGATTTTTGCTCCAAAAAAGTCACAAAAATTTGGTTAAGATCCTATTAGTGTTTTCTATTTGCAGTGATTTTTATTTTGCAAATTATTTTGATTTGCTATTTTTAATAATTCAAAATCCTTCATTCCATTTCCTTATTTATTATATTTGGAAAATTAAAAATATAAAAATTTTCAAACTAAAAAGAACACTAAAAATTCAAAATCAGATAACATTAAAAAATTATAAAAATTAAATTCCCATAAATAATAATAATAAAAGAATACAAATTTCATTAAAAAATCCAAGAGTAGCTTGCTCATAGTCCCTCTTTTATTTCATTGCTTGTCTTTGAGTCAATAACCCTTGTTTAATAATTGTTGCCTCCTTGAGTTCAACCCTGGGAGCTATACCAGGTTAATAATTAAATAGCAAAAATCCATCATCTTCTTTGATTTCTTTGATTAGGATTTAATAATTGTTTGATTTAGTTGTCTTTTCTTTGGGTACAACAACATTCTCTATTAATAAACTAAGACCCAAGAGTGAAATTTCCGGCTAATCAAAATGGCGTCGTTGCCGGGGAGGCACGACGAGGGTAGTTAGGTCTTCTTTGCCTTCTGCTCTTGGTTTGTGTATATACTTGTTTCTTTTTGCTTGTTTGATTTTCTGCTTCATTTTGTTTGATATATTTTTCATATTTGTGATCTGACATATCTTTTGTTTCTCTCTTTCTTGCGAGGGACTGACGAGCGAGGGCGGCATTTCTAGGAGCGCCGGTGCACCCGAGCGAAGCGGAGGCAGCTCATTTCTTCATCGAGCAGCAGGAGGGCGTAGGAGAAGAGGAGCAGAAAATATGGAAGACCATTTGAGAACTTTTAGCATTTTATTCCATTATCATTCTTGGAATAAGTTAGAATAATTTCTAGGTTTTTGGACACAACTTTTTCGGGTCTGTTTCGCCAAGTGCCGGTGTACTTGGGGGACCTCACTGTGTTTTGTTTTTATCGCTTTATTTTCTTTTGTTTCACGTGGATTTTTGTGCTTGAGTCTCTAGATTTAGGTTTCTATTTGAATGAGTCAGGTAGCATTAGGTCCAAAGCCCCTAATAGAATATCTGTTCCTATAGAACACGCTTGGACTTAGACAAATAAATATGTGCTTCACGATAATAGAAGTTCTTGTTTAGGACGGTTCTCACATTGCATTCATATAGATTAGTTTAAATTTATGCGCGGATCATATTGCATGTAGACTGCTGGAGCAAGGTACGCCTTCTATCTCGTGCATGCATTCATAGATTTCATCGTGCATTATCTTTTTCGTATTCCTCCCTCTGTTTCTGGACTTAGGAATAAAAAGGAAATCGGAAAATTCATTAGACGTTTCATTGAAAATATCCAAAAAAATCAAAAAATCAAAAAATCAAAAATTTAAAAATCAAGAATGCTAATTGAAATTGACCATAAAATTAAACGTAATCGATTCATCATTGTTTTGGGAGAGCAATCCCCTCATAATCTTCGTTTTTAATTGCTCGCGTACACAATAAGGAGTAGTGCCCAATTCCCATTAAGCCTCCTAAGTGTTTGTACAACATTTTGTCTTCTCACCTAACTCTAAAACAAAAAAGATAAAAAGATCGCACATTTGTGGTCCTCACATCGAGTTGAGTAGGTGAATCTGGGGTTTGCATTGTGTTTGTATGTGATTGGTGTGAGTTGGTTACGATCATCATCTCTAGATCAATAGCAGTCACCTTCTGTTTCCTTTCTCGTCTTCACGTTATTTATTTTCTTCTCTTTTGTCCCTCCCTCCCACCCTTATTTGTCTTCTCCCCTCGTCATTTCTTCTCGACTCGCGATGATGGATCGATGTTCTCTTCAGTCGGATCTTGAGGCACCGTTCTTTCATCCACATCGTTCTCGTCTATCTTCGTGTGAGGTCGGAACTCCGATCGACCTCTCTTCTCTTTCTCTTTCTTCCTCCACTCTATTCCCTCTTTCTACTGGGCATGCTGAGCTTGGAGTTGACGCTCGTGGAGATCAGATTGAGCAGATGCAAGGGTGATTCCTTGGTTGAGATGAGAGTGCCTCTCAAGCTAGGGGCGAATGCCGACCTCGTGGCGAGTCTGTGTGGATTACAGACATTTGAATCTCGCCACAAAGAAGGACCACTTTCCATTGCCATTCATCGACCAGATTCTCGAGAGACTGGACGCGAAGAAATACTTCAACTTCTTGGACGGCTATTCTGGATATAACCAAGTCGCAATCACACCTGAAGACCAAGATAAGACGATGTTCACCTGTCCATTTGGGATGTACGCTTTTCGATGGATGTCGTTCAGGCTGTGCAACACCCCCGCTACATTCTAGTGATGCATGCTAGCTATATTTGCCGACATGGTTGGCAGTTTTTTGGAGATATTCATGGACGATTTCTCGATATGTGGAGATTCATTTGATCAATGCCTTGACTATTTAGACCAAGTCCTGCTGCGGTGATGCAAAGTAAATCTCATGCTCTCATGGCAGAAGAGAAACTTCATGATGACAGAGGGGATTGTGCTAGGTCACGTTGTATCGAAACGTGGCATGGAAGTTGACCTAGCCAAGGTGGAGGTAATTTCAAAACTTGATCCACCTACCAACCTCAAACAAGTCCGATCATTCCTAGGGAACTTCGCTTTCTATCGACAATTCATCAAAAATTTTAGCAAGCTTGCCCGGTCGTTGACCGAACTGCTAGGCAAGGAGACATATTTTATAGTTGATCCTTAGGAGAGAGTCTCTTGAACTGCTAGGCAAGGACCATGAGATGGTGGATTGAATGCAAGAATAGATGTATTCTCAAGTGTTGAGGATTGGGTCCTTAGGAGAGTCTCTTGAACTAGAACCTTGGGTGACATCTTGACTCGACTCTTGTGAATGCAATCAACACTTAAATGGCATACCTATTATTATATTTATTTATTTAGAGAGATTGATGATTAGGGAAGTTGAGTTTTTTATGATCAAGACTTGGTTCAGCTTAGAGTTTTAGGATGTCTAAAACCGATAGTTCTGGATTGATCAAGTCTTGTATCTACACATGCATAGTTAGGGAAACAACTAATTATTTCATTCTTTATTTGCTAGAGGACGAGCATAGCTTAAGTATAGGGGGGTAATAAATCCCAGATTTATCAGCATAATATCTATTCATTATCTCTCTAGCTTAAGTAAATCGTTATTTAATATAAACAAATAACTTAATTTAATAAATAACATGTTGTAAATAATTAACATTAAATTATTGTATATAAATAAAGTATAGTGCACTTTATTTTATGTGTTTCTTTATTAATAAATATCAAATAAAAATTAGTTTAATATTGTATATATCTAACTTAACATTAAATATAAATAAAAAATACCAAAAATAAAGGAAAATAAAATAAGTATTTTCAATACTTTTAAAGAAATGCTTGCAAAAATATTAGTATATATGATGTATCCTCACTTTGAGTTCTAAATAAAAGTTGTAGATCTCATCGAGATCTACAACTTTCATGTTGAATACTTTTTCTAATTTTACTCCTAACGATTTATATTTATTTTTTTATTATTTTTCTAATTTGTGATTTATCCAATTGGGCCACGTAACGCCACCCGCTTCAGCCACATGGCCCGCTCTCACTTAGCCACCCACTCCTCTCTCGACCATTTGATCACCTTGATCAGACAACCGTTAGCCTCTCATCCACGCCTGCTTCAGGACCTTATGATTATTTTGATCTAGCACCCATTACCATTCCTTTCCATCCAAATGAGGGTCGTCTGATCATTGATCAGGCGGTCACTCTTTCATCCCTAACCTCTAGCCAACCTCCTCCAATAGTTGTGACTCATTGCAGCTTCCCAACTTCTTTGAAATTCACCAACCACCTCATCCATCTTCCCAGCCACTTAACCTCACCATTCTAACATACTAACTTCCCTCTTATTCTCACTAACTTCCAAAACCCGTGAGAACCATCTCTTAGACAGTTGATGGTGGTTGAAACCACCCAAGCACCACCTCCGTCTTCTTCAAATAATCGCCAACCACCACCTGAGATGGTTGTCCACCTTTATGTAAAGCGACCCTTAGCCTTCACAACCCGTGAGTGGAAGAGGGTGGTCTAATGAAACGAAAATAGGCTCCACCTCCGGTGTTGACCCTTGGCAGGAAGAGGCCATGTCGCAGCCGCTACCGTGATCATTCGAGCTTTGAGACCTACCAACCTCATCAAGAGAAGACCCAAAGGTCCTCAAAAACCTATAGCACATGTGTTTCCTACATTCATGCATCATCTTCAACCTCCCGGTGTAACCATAGATTTGTCTTTCCTTTCATTTTCTTGGATTTTTCCTACGCTATACAGATATTATCTCTTCACCCAAACACTATTCCGAGCTCCACTGTGTATCTCGAATCTACGCAGGAGAAACCGATCACCATCTACCCTTCTTTATAGCCTCCTTCGCCTTGCCCCCTTTCCTCCTCCGGCAAGGAGAAAGAACCCATCAGGGCTCCACCTACAACACCTCACCGGCCCTCCACCACCTCACCATCACTCATAAATTACTTACACAAGCTTCAGCTATAGCATTCTAACTACTCAAGTACCCTATTCCTTCAATAATCATAAATCAGAGGAAGCTCTGATATGGAACTCCATTCCTAATGATCAATCGTTGACAACCATATCCATAACCCCTCGTGCCCTAACCGACCAATGTGGCCTTTACCAGACCTTCAGGTGTCTTCCTCATTCTTTAGGAGGAGCAGACCATAACAAAGGAGTCCACTAGGGCTCGTCGGAGCCCAATCCATGTCGTCGCACAACGAAGGAGGTGGCAGAGCATCAACGTACATGTGCCTTTAGATTAGCCCTAATTGGGGATAATACAATGGCCTAGTCAAACCACTTGCGTGCCTCCTAGCCTGCAGCCTTGGGATGTGCCCAAACCACCAGATGAAGTATCCAGTGCTTCCACGTCGCCCGACCCACGAGCCTGATATCGAGCCTAGACTAGGCACGTGCCTCACACATGTGGTCTGAGATATTTGCAACATTGTGCTCAAAGTTCTCCATAATTGCATCTAGGTCCTCAACACATGCTTCATGCGTACGAACCTGGTCATTTTGCAGAGATGCACTGCCAGACTGCCAGTTCTAAATTATTGCATAAATGCTCCTCACGCAAGGAGTAATTGATAAAAAATGAGTGCAGCTTTTCAAAATTGCAATTTAGTCCCTCTGGGGACCTTTATGTGACATTTTTTTGTTGTTGTTACTATGTTTTATTTATATTTATCCCATGCATTGTATGATGAATATCTTTAGCATAAAACTCCAATTGATGTGATTTCAATTTCGTTGGGAAGCTCCTTCATTAGCTTTTTATTGGCATACTTTATTCTCTAATTGGATAATCAATTAATGCTTTATTTAATTGAGATAAAATAGGTGCTATTCTTCATATAAAATGTATAATGGCTTCTGAAATTCCTCAATTGGACCTTGATCTTTATTGTGATTCTTGCATGAAATTTAAGAGCATGAATTATGTATCTATATGAATACTTGTATTTAATTCATTTTGTTCATTTTATGATTAATTACCTTAATAAAAATTCAAATAAAAATGCATCTCATTCATAGGTTCTTTGTAATGCATTGTCTTTATTGTCTTTTACCTAGATGATATATAATCACCCAATATATATATATTAATGTTCGAATAATTATGTTAATAGCTAGTATCCTTGTGTTCGACCCTGACTTATCGAAGATAAATTTAAGCCGAGCCCTCCATACAGAGATAATTCAACTCGGTTCTGATTAAGTGCTAATTGGTTGTATTGCAATGTAGACATATTAACATAACCATTTAGGGGTTCATCATATACCTCGAGGAGGATATATATATATGGAACAGCCCAAAGGCTTCATAGTTGAGGAAGGAAAAGTTTGCAAGAAGAAGAAGAAGTCCATCTATGGGCTCAAACACGCTTATCATAGCTGGAACATCATATTTGATGAAACCATAAAGAGTTACGATTGCGTCCAGAATCCTGATGAGCCATGTGTGTACAAGAAGCTTTATTCAACGTGCTTTACGTAGATGACATCCTTATCATTGGCAATGATACATGATTAATGACTAGTGTTAAGGTATGTCTGTTGCACACCTTCAAGATGAAGGATATTGGAGAATCCTCTTACATCTTGGGTCTGAAGATGTTCAGAAACGTAGAAAAGAGGATTTTATGATTGTCCCAATGTGGGTACATTAAGAAAATCTTGGAACAATTCCATATGGAAAATTTCAAGAAATGCTTCCTTCCCTTAAGACATAGTATCCACCTATCTAAAGGGATGGCTCCTCAAAGTGTTGAGGAAAAGAAGATCATGGCTGGATGCCCATACACATAAGTTGTGGTAAGCCTAATGTATGCCATGGTACGCACAAGACCAGGTATCTGCATGCAGTGGGAGTGGTAAGCCATTAATAATCCTACTATGGAGAACAACATTGTAATGCAGTGAAGAACATCTTCAAGTATCTGAGATGGATGCAAGATTACGTCTTAGTCTATGGAGGTGGTAATATCCAAGTCTTACGATACACAGATTCAGACTTCCAATTTGACATTGCTGATAGGAAGTCAACTTCAGGGTTCATATTCTTGTTAAACGATTGTGTTGTGAGCTGGAGAAGCAAGAAGCAGGACAACATGACTGATTCGGCAATAGAAGCTGAGTACATTATCGCATCGGATGTTGCAAAAGAGGTGGTATGGTTGCGAAAGTTCATATTGAAGATGGACATAGTTTCCTCAGATACTCCCATCACGTTGCTCTGCGATAACACATGAGACATAGCTCAAGTGAAGGAACCCAAATGGCATCAAAAGAGCAAGCACTTGGAGAGGAAATACCACATCATTTGGGAGATTCAGAAGCATGATGACATCGTCGTCACCAAGATGGCCTCTGCCGACAACATTGCTGATCCACTTAGCAAACCTTTCTCTCAAAAGTTTTTTGACCAGCATGTAATGAGTATGGATTTACAAATTGTACTAGAATGGTTCTAAGTCATAGTGGAAGATTCTTAGATATGGGGCTCCGGGCGAACCATTTCTACAATAAATGTTATTGTAATCCTTTTATATATCAATAAAAGTTAATAATTTCTACTTCCTATCTGAGATTTATGAATGCATGTACTTATAAGGCCCCTTTGTACAATTAGAGTTATGTACCATGGCTATCTTGATAAGCATACAATGGTTGATTCAATGGTTGGATTATAGAAGATGGTGCTGAGATAATATCTAAAGAGTTAAAAGAGTTAGATTGAGAGATCATCTAGCACTGTTAAATGAATGTGAAGAGAGGATTTCCAATATGAGAAGGAGATGGCAATCCTGATTCCAAAAGCTGATATCCAACATACCTCTTGATGCAGGTCCTCTACATAGGAATAGATTTTCAGAGGTGTTGGATGTGCTAAATCAAAGAGTTGACTTAGCGAGATCAAGATAGCTAAGACCTATGACGTTTGTTGTCACGATATAGGCACACGTCCTCTGATCGGAGAAAGATGTATTGTTGTATGTCTGAATATGTACATTAGACAGAACATTAGGTTGATGACCTAATCAAGGTCTATACACCAGCGAGTTAGTGTGCATACAAGGGCATGTGAGTAATATGATCTCTCAAAGGGATCATATTGGTTCTCTAGTGAACAAGAAGACATGAGCTCACTCATGTGATATTGAGACCAACCAAATTCCAACAATGGTCGTCTTTCTTTGGAAGCAAGACAATATTTGTGGGTATGATATATGCTTTTGGAAAGCATATAATCGATACTGACTCCAGAATGTGATGAGAACTTTGGATTTAATCACGATCTTCTAGTATGCAGTATGTACGGGTGTTAGGAATACTCGAGGATGATGTGATCTTAAACGATTGTTTACTGTGACACTTTCATTCTGAGGGAGCGATGAAACATATTTGAATTTTAGTGATGCCTCTCAGTAGACTAGACATCCAATCTTGATCCAATTGTTGGACATTGATCCGAATATGATTCAGATGTAATGAGAAGATGGGATATCATGTCTGATATAATCATAGATCTCTGAATGGTCTTCTAGATCTAGATATTGGATCTCAACATCCAAGTCACTATACATGACATATACACTCGCCCTGACATTATCTCCAAGTATATGAGAAGAAGGCACACAATTCTTGAAAGAGTTCGAGAATTGTTTAATGAGTAATTTTATCTAAGCATTGAGAAATTGAATGACGAAATAGGATTTAGTTATCACAATTAATGTGGATAGAGATATTCAAGATAACTAAATTGTATTTGATTATCATGGATAGAATTAATGTGGATAATAAATGAGTTTTACTACAATTGATTTATCTATTCATGGGTTGATTGTTGATTTATCTATTCATGGGTTGATTGTTGATTTATCTATTCATGGGTTGATTGTTGATTAATTGCATAATAAATGAGTTTTACTACAATTAACAACAATTCGTTTAGGCCAAAAAATATATATGAATAAGCACAACCCGTAATTATATAAAGTTCCCTTAATGAAAATTTTCAGTTTCAAAAATTAATTTTTATTGTATAATTTTATGATGATTATGATCATTAACTTATATTTAAAATTATAGATAAAGTATCCATATGAAAAGATATCTGAAATGATTTTTTTTGTTATATCATTTGAGGGATGGGGAGATCTTGTATAGAAAGTAAATTCTATTGTGTAATTTAATGATGTAGAAAAATGTAAATAAAACTATTGTGTTGGTAATGCAAATTTATATAATAGATACTTTATGTTGAAAATTAAAGCTAAAGTAATCAAAAGGATGTGATTTTCTTTATATACACTGGGAGGTGGGGGTGTTCATGGGAGTCTGTATCTAAGGATGGATTTAAGAGATGCATGTAGAAGCACATGCCTCTCTTGGATTCTTGGAAAATATGTCAATAATATTTGCCATTTGCCTTTTAACATTGAAATTTTACGTAGAAAGCAAAGTCTTTTTCCTTAGCTTATTCGATGTTGGATAATTTTTAAAGTGCGTCATCCTATATCAGACATGATCCGAATTATATTATGGAATATCAATTTATTTATATTCAAACTATATGGAACTAGTTAATGTTCAAGATTTATTTTAAAAATATGAAGATTATTAGTCATTTATTATTCAAATCTCTGGAAGGTATATAGAGTGGAGATGTTCATGCTCCTTTATTTTTTGTTTTTCGGATAACGTGCACCATCAGTCTTGGATGTTTTTTTTAAATCCCAAGGTTTCATTTTTGTACCCAATCGAGTACTGACACTCTTGGGTCGGTTTGGTTACTGTGATGAGGTAGGTTGATATAATCTCCTGTGAATAGTAGTTGTGTGGATGGTTATGAGGGTTGGAGAGGGTTGGAGTAAAGAATATGATGTGATGTCACATTGATTTGTGATGAAATTCCATCACACGAATGGAGGGGGTAAACCGGGTTACCCCGAGATAACCCTGTAACCAAACGGACCGATAATGTCATGACCTTTTAGTTTATATCTTTTTAATTATACTCATTAGTGTTCATTTATATAATATTCACATATGTGCCCATAAATATAACATCTTAACATCTATCTTAGTTTATAACATAACTCTCAACAATATCAACAATATGCGTTGGAGTAAAATAACACAAGTATTAACTCCTTAAACCCCAAACTCATCCTTCAAGCCTATTTTCCCAACTTAACTGTTACAAAGGGAATGCTTAGAAACAAGTATACCATGACCATTGCGACTTGCACTAGGAACAAAGTTCAGATGAATGTCATATTACTTCCAAAGTCAAAAAATCGAGACCAACTAGCATCTCACTCCCAACCCAGGACGCCACACGAGGACATCTAGCTCTAGAGCCTCCTATATGAGCTAACACTCATCTAGACTTCGCCCAGACCATGAGAGTCTTCCCCCTGGTACTAAAGATACTAGCTTTTCTTATGAAAATTTCCGTAAAAAAATATATTTATCAATACAACATATTGATTGATTTTAGTAGGAGTCAAGAATCTCAATAATAGTTACTCATGGGCCAACGTTAGATCATATTTAATTTTCATTATGCTAGGAACCACTCTGAATAGTGGGGACTATAATCTCCATTAGCAGTCCATCTCTCTGTGGTTGCAATATCCCATGTTTGAATCAGTCAAATTATATTTATAATTACCATATCGCTGTCATTTCCCGAACACTCCTTGGGTGGTCAGGGGTGACTTCAAATTGACTCTGTTCGCATCTGACCGTCCAAACGACCGAGGTGGAAGGGACCAGGGTTCGGATGGCTTCTTGGATTGTGTTAGTGCTCTGGTGTTGGAGGGTTTTGATGTCAGGTACAGGAGATATACTTGGCATAAAGCTTCCTCGCTGTCGCATTTGGATAGATTCCCAGTCTCTGCTGAGATTTTGGAGTTGTTCTCTCTTGTTATGGCTCGTGCTCTTCCTAGATTGAGATCCGATCACATACCCATTTGTTGGGACTCGGGTGAGGGTGTGATCTCGAGGTCGATGTTCAGGTTTGAAAAATCCTAGATGTTGGACGACAGGTTCAGAGAATTGATTTCAGACTTATGGGGATCTCTACAGGTGGAGGACTCGACAGCATAGAGATTGGCACAGAAGCTTAAGCTACTACGAGAAAGACTAATGGAGCACAAAAAAGAGGTGAGAAGATGCATAACTGAAAGGCGGGAGACAGCGGTGGCTGAGATTGCATCGCTAGATGAGATCGGGGACAGTCGTGCTCTGAATAGTGAGGAGATGAGTTCACAAAATGATTTTCATCCTGTAGTGGTCGAGGACGACAAGCGGATGGAGGTGGTGACGCTAGTAATCCAGGCAAAAGTGGGTGAAAGAAGGGGATGCGAACACTCGGTTCCTCCATGTGGTGGCTAGTAGAAGGAGGAGGAATCTAATTCACGAGCTAAAAACTGAAGATAATGGTGTTCAAGGAGATAGGGAGATTGGGAGGGGTTCTTGTAGATCACTTTTGTTGCTTTAGCAGGTGTTTGTCATCGACTGGTACTAGATGGTTCGGGAGGGGGGCTAAATGCTTGAGTAATGATCAATGAGAGGCACCTTTAGTAGATTTCACGAGGGAGGAGGTTCGTAGGTGGTCTTTGATCTCAACATTGATGGTTGTCCAAGTCCGGATGGTTTCCCGGTCTCTTTTCATAGGGATGTCTGGGAGATGTTGGAAGAGGATGTTATGGCCCTGATGATTGAGTTTAGGGATGCGAACAGTTGTCTAGAGAATCTTAACAAATCATTATTATTCTTGCTTCCAAAGAAAAAGGGAGCTGAGAGGGATGACGATCATTGCCCCGATGCATTGTCAAATGCTTTATAGCTCATATTGGCCACGGTGTTGGCTAATCGTCTACGGGGAGTTTTGGATGATCTCACCCTTTCGATGCAATCAACTTTTTTACTGGGGTGACAACTACTAGAGGGAGTGGTTATGGCAACAGAAATGATTTCTGATTGGAAGAGAATAGGAACTACATGCTTCCTTTGGAAGGTTGATTTCTCAAAGACGTATGACAACATGAATTTGAAGTTCATTTGGGCATCTTTGGTAAGGAGAGGTTTACCTGATGTTTGGATTGACTGGATGAAGAGGTGCATCACAACCACCTCGCTTTCGGTGTTGGTGAACGGGAAGCAAGGAAGTTACTTCCAGCCGCAGAGGGGGGTGAGACAGGATTGTCCATTAGCCCCTTTGTTGTTTGTTCTGCAGCATATGCATTAACCTCCAAGGATAGATTTCTGTGCCGCTGTTACAATATGCTAATGACACCTTGTTTTCTGTTGAAGTAGGGTGGATGAGTACAGGGTTGTGATGGTGGTGCTTAACATCTTTGGTGGCCTTTCAGGTCTGAGGGTGAATGGAGCAAAGTCAACATCTGTTTTTTTTTTTTTGAAAATGAAAGTCAGCATTTGTACCCTTCAACATGTCGGCAGCCGACTCTGGGGTTTGCAGTGAGGTCCTGGGAATTGCACAAGGGTCCCTGCCTATTAGCTATATGGGTCTGCCTTTGCTGATGGGGAGGGCACGATAGATTGACTGGTTATCTCTGGTGGAGAAGTTAGAGAAGAAGCTCGCAGGTTGGAAAGCAGTTTTCATGTCGAAGGGAGAGGGATTGGTCCTGATCAAGGTTGTTCTTTCCGCCATTCATGTTTTCTTCATGTCTACGAGAGTCATGTCTGTGGGGATCCGAAATAGATTGGAATCTTTGATGCACCATTTTTCTGGTCGTCATCTCGAGGGGGGACAAGGGTCTTGCTTTGGTTGGATGGCTGAGGGTGTCTACGTCGATCAGTGAGAGTGACATGGGAGTCTTAAAGATTGGGGATATGAATAAGGCACCGCTTGCGAAGTGGGTACTGAAGATCTAGGGCCCTAGAACAGATCTCTGCTCAAATTTGATTAGGTCGATCTATGGTGTTTCTACCAGCTTGGTGGCCCGTATTGATGGTGTGGGATCACCAACTACTTTCTGGAGAGGAGTGTGTTCAGTCTTGCTGTATTTGACTGGATGCTTGCGCCCTGTGTTAGGGGATGGTCGTGGTTTCTGATTTTGGATGGATGACTGAACGGAAGATGGTGCTCTCTGCGACCTTCACATGAGATTGTATGTGTTAGCTTTGAACAAGGACATTTGTGTGGCGGATGTGTGGTCGGACGGCTCATGGATGCCTAATTTTGTGGCAGAACTATCGGATCAAAGAGCTGGAGATTTTTTGCGTATGCCTATTGGTTGACTAACCTTGAGGAGTCATCAGAGGGAAGGGACTCGTGGTATTGGAGAGACAATTTCTTCTCCGTAAGGAAGTCTTACAAGGCTATGGTCACCCAGCCTTCATTTGTGGAGCCGATGATCTCGAGAGACTGTGCGAGGATCTGGACTTAGAAGATCCCCTCTAGAATCAAGATGTTTCTTTGGTTGCTAAGGAGGGAGCAGGTGTTGATTGCAGCTAGAAGAGCAAGGCTCTTTCCTGGGACTGTGGAGGGGTGTAGAAGATGTGGTGAGTCGTCAGAAGATATAGCTCACTTGTTCTTTAACTGCCCAGGGTCGGTTGAATCTTGGAGAAATGTGACAGCTGCGAGTCTAGATTGGAGCAACAGAGATACCTTCTGGGAATCTGTTTCCAGAAGGTGGTCGAGCTCAGAGGAAGGGGCACTACAAGAAAGAGTAGAACAGGCGACGGTCAACATCCGTCGCTAATGATAACATGACCGTCCCCATTGATCAATGGGGACGGTCTTAAGACCGTCTCCAAAGGTCGCGTCCCATTTGGTATAGGCGACGGTATTACGGACCGTCCCCAATACGCATACATAGGGGACGGTCTAAAAGTCTGCCATAGGGGACGGGCGTGACCGTCCCTTAAAGCATCTTATTGGGGACGGTCATGACCGTCCCTTAATGTCCTCAGAGGGGACGGTCAAGACCGTCCCAAAAGAGAGAAAGCGAAGACGGTCATAACCGTCTCTAAGAACGTAGGGGACGGTTGCCATGACCGTCCCCTTTATTCATCTGCTAACAAAAAAAATTTCCATTGCCCCCTATTTGATCCTCATTTTGCCATGTATGTCAATATAATGTAGTACCTGTTACAAAAAAATCGATCTTCATAATAAACATTACTATCACCACACAAAAAAATGCAATCAACATTCATAGAGTCCTTATCCAACAACATATGCATTCAAAATACTAAAGTAGCATACAATAATTGTTCATAATAGTTATACAATATACTAAAGTATCCTACAAACTAACTAATCTATCCTATTCGTCCTCATCCTCTTCGTCGTCGGCGTCCTCGTCGTCATCAGCATCATCTTCTTCTTCGCCTTCATCGTCGTCGCCTAGCCTCGCAGCGGTATTATCATCATCTGTTGGGTGGCTAGTCGACGCTCCACCTTGATGTGCCTGCATGAATGCATTGAAAATCGCCATTTGTTGGCGCAAATCCTGAATATCCATATTCATGCTAGACACCTGACTCTCTAATTCTCTCTCTCTCTTTGTGTCTTCTGAGAGGTCAAGCCGGTCCCTACTCCATACCAATTCCGTATGGTGGCACCACGACCACCACAACGGACGCGTCCCTGATGCTCTGGACCGGTCGCCTGGAGGAAGGCCGCATCAGGAGTAAGAGGTGGATGACTCGTTCCGGTGTGGTCTACAGAGCCAGTGGTTGTGAGCTTGACCATCTCCTCCTACAAATTTATTTAAGTAAGTTCAAATTCATTTAATATGTAAGAAAGATGCAAATATGTTATGAATAACTTACATGAATTGGACCATAGGCAGGATCCACCCAATGAACTTCCCCGCCCACATCGCGGCTCTTAAACTTCTCGAAGACTTCCATTCGGCTGGGCACTCTCTCGTTCTCCACTTCCTAATGTGAAAAGATTAGTAAACTTAGGATATCATTTTAATGCATATTTAATAGTTAAAATTTTAACAGTAATCATAAAGTAGATTACTTACGAAGTCATCCTTTAATTGATTTGTGTTTCTTCTACCCATTCTATGGGTAGACTTGAAACCTTTCTTCCGATTTTCAGCATTTCTCCTTGAGATGCCCTATACGAAGATAATAATTTTAATAAAAGAATTCGAAATGATATATGTATAAAATGCACATATATATGTCACATACCATATGTTCTTCTCCCATCCAAATGTAAACCATCGCCCTCCATTGTTCAGCGGGTACATTCGGAGGACAATTCGCCAAATTAGCTTCCAATGGAAGCTCCGGGTCGAAGTATTTTAAAATATAAAGAAAATTAATTATATACTTATATGATGAAAACAAATTTAAAGCAAAGTACTCACTCGGGCCTTCACACGTCCTCGATATTTACGCAACATCTCCGCCCCATGGCCTAGAATCAGAGCATCAGTGGCCGGGTCACGGTCCCAAGAAAAACTAGACTGCAAAGAAAGCAAACAGATATAAGTTTATATATATATATATATACTGAAGAAAAAATTTGCTTTATTATTATTATATATACCTCCAAATCATGAAGAATGGCATCTTTTATTGACCGCTCCACTAAACGCCAGTCTGTAATGTGGAGAGGGACCCTGGCTCTGCACACCTGTCCCAAGTAACTCTGGAAAACAGCTGCGTTCTCCCCCACCGCATCACCTCCAACTATCCGTACCCTGAGTGTCTCACCAGGACGAAGACGGTCCAATACTCGGCACTGAGATGGACCTCTACGTCTGCCTGAACTACTCGATCCGTCAGGATCGGAGGTACTACTCCCTCGCTGTGGTGCCGGCGGGGCATCCCGAATGCGTCTAGGACGTGGAGGCATATCTGCATATTATGAAACATTTAAATTATATATAACAACAATGATATAATTAACATAAAGAATTGGAAAATAAAAGATGGTAAACTTACACATTAAAAATCCGCATCTACAATATCAGTTGGATGTTCTTGCATTTCAGCTTGATATGCCTCGTTTATATTTAGCAACTCATCATCATCATTGACATCAAAAAAATCTCTTGGTATTGTTCTCACGGGTATGATCCATCCATCATTGAAGTTGTCTGGAATATAAAAAACTTGTTCCACCTGACTGACAAGTGCAAAAGGCTCATTTGTTTGCAATTTCCCGGATTGTTTCAATGAAATAATCCCATTTCTATCTCTTTGAAATCCTATCCCCTCGCGACCGACATCAAACCAATTGCACATAAAAAGAACACATCGACATTCATGAGTAAAACTGATCTCTATTATGTCAAGTATTTTCCCATAATAGCCGTCTAAACCTGAAGGTAAATCTGTTTTTACTATAACACCCGACATTTGCGTCGATTTCATCTCGTCGGCGGACTTTGTTCTAAATCTGTATCCATTCACAATATAACCCTTGTAAGACATAACTTGAGAATATGGTATGCATCCAAGAATGTCAAGGTTAATGTTCCACCTATCATCTGTCGTTTCCCTTAAATGTCTTACACGTGAACGGAACCATTTGAGGAATTCAGATTTGTTATGTGTCTCATTAAATAATGAATTGTACTCATCAAAAAATTCGTCAATTTCTGACAACTACATCAAGACATAGTAGTGTATGAGATCTCTATCCGCATCGGATATTACGCGGCGGATACCACTGAACATATGCCTGCCACATGAATGAAAGACCCATAATTTAGATTCATCCTCTTCCTCCACGACATCGCCTTCATCATTTCTTTCATAACGGCTGAAACGCACGCTTTCACCTTCCATATACATTTCACAGAAATTAATACACTCTTCACAAAGATAACCTTCAGCAATGCATCCTTCGGGTTGTGCCTTATTAAAGACCATATTTTTCAATTTTCGAAGGTATCTTTCTATTGGATACATCCAACGATATTGAACCGGTCCACCGATCCTTGCTTCACCTGCAAGATGAACTATTAAATGAACCATTACGTCAAAGAAGGCTGGTGGGAATATCTGCTCTAACTTACATAATGTGATAACAATATCTTCTTCAAGTCTTCTCAAGATCAACGGATCTAAAACCTTCGAACACAGTAATCTGAAAAATCCACTCAATTCTGTTAATGACTGTACGACAGTGTCTTCAACAATCCCGCGAATAGCGAATGGGAGTAACACTTCCATGTAAACATGACAGTCATGACTTTTTAAACCAGTTATCTTGCGTTCTCTTTCATTTACACACCTCGACAGCTGTGATGAGAACCCATCAGATACCTCAAACTTTTAAGGAAGCTGAAAATTTTATCACGCTCAGCGTTGGATAATGTATATACTGCTGCAGGTATATTAATCCGTCCATTGTCTAATTCAATTGGATGTAGATCCTCGCGTATTCCAAGCTGAACTAGATCTCGTCTCGTCCTTACATTATCTTTAGATTGACATGAAAGATCTAATATTCCCAAATATTCTCCAAAACATTCTTCTCAATATGCATGACATCCAAATTATGACGAATTTGTAAGTGTTTCCAGTATGGTAACTCTCTGAAAAAATACTTTGTTTCTTCCAACCACCGGCTACACTTTTCTTTGTTTTCCGTCCTAAACAACTGCTTCGTACAAGTAATTGCTGTTCCCAAATAATGTTACCATTGACACGCGCTAAGTCAAGTCGTTGCCCATAAGGTGAGCCGTCAAATTTCTTATTATTATCTGCCCTTTGCCATCTATGCTTCGGTGGAAGGAATCGACGATGACCCAAATAGCAATGTTTCATACTTCCAGACAGCCATGTCGAATGTGTTTTTTCAAGACAGACAGGACAGGCGAGTTTTCCCTTAGTACTCCAACCAGACAAATTTGCGTACGCGGGAAAGTCATTTATAGTCCACAATAGTGCAGCTTGTAATTTAAATGTCTCTTTCCTACATGCATCATATGTAGGTATTCCAATAGTCCATAAGACTTTTAGTTCATCCATTAATGGTTGTAGGTACACATCAATAGCGTTGCCAGGACCTTTAGGACCAGGAATTAGTAGTGTCATCATCATAAATGATGAACTCATTGACATCCATGGTGGTAGATTGTAAACAATCAGAATCACGGGCCAAATGCTGTAACTCAGACTCATATTACCAAACGGATTGAAACCATCTGAGGCTAATCCCAAACGAACATTTCTCTCATCATTAGAGAAATTCGGATATCTCTAATCAAATTTTATCCATTCTTCTGCATCGGATGGATATCTCATAGCTCCATTAGCATCTCGTTTATTTGAACGAGAATGCCACGTCATCCACTTTGCAGTTTTTTCAGACATGAAGAGACGTTTCAGTCTTGGAATTAGTGGGAAGTATCGTAATATTTTCACCGACTTCTTCTTTTTCTTTAAATCATTTTTTTCTTCTTTATACCTGGAAGCCTTACAATACGGACAAAGAACTAAATCTGAATTCTCTCCTCGAAAAAGCATACAATCATTAACACAAGCATCGATCTTCTCGTATTTCAGACCAAGCGATCGGAATCGTTGCTTCGCCTCTTTCCAATCCTTAGGATAATTCTGAGGATTATTTAATAACTTTCGTATTAAACCCAGCACATCTGTCATCATTGCTGCAGTTGATCCGTTCCTTACTTTCATCTTAAACAGCTCTAACAAAAACTGCAAACGCGTCATTTCCACCCCAGGAGCCAATATATTTTCTGCATCTGGCAAACTGCTCGAGAACCTATCATCTAAACCAATGTCTTGTGCCTCAGGTCTTCTTAAATCGTCCATTAGTTCAAATAACTCGTGATCAACATTATTCAAGGTTTGTGTAGTCACTCCTGCATCTATGCCCATATCCTCATCCATTCGCAAATCTAAACCCTCTCCATGTTCAGTCCAAATGGAGTAATGTAACCAAAATCCGTTGAGTACGAGATGGTTATACATTGCCTCTCTAACATCCCATTTAATATTCATGGACAATAAATCTTTAGACCACCAAATTTCTTATTAGCTCTTTCTATTTGAAATGCCCAATCCAAGAACGCAATCACTCCTCTCTTATATTGTTGAAAGTCATCGTATCTCTTATCCATCCATGATTTATCCATTTACTGCACAATCATAATAAAATCCACCATTGTGTTATATTATAGACAA
The DNA here is from genome assembly GCA_037367405.1 of Ottelia alismoides. Lineage (NCBI taxonomy): Eukaryota > Viridiplantae > Streptophyta > Magnoliopsida > Alismatales > Hydrocharitaceae > Ottelia > Ottelia alismoides. The sequence goes on from JAZKJV010008947.1 coordinate 35,987, forward strand.
CAAGTTTTCCACCCTAAACCATAATGAAGTGTTTCTCTTATACACAAATCATTATGGGTATATGTATTGTATACACAAATCATTATGGGCATATCTATGATATACACAAATCATTATGGGTATATGTATTGTATACACAAATCACTATGGGCATATCTATGGTATACACAAATCATTATGGGGATATCTATTGTATGATTTCACTATCATTTTGGGATATCTATTGTATACACAGATCATTATGCGATATCTATTGTATACACAACCCTAGTATATCTAATGTATACACAAATCAAAACAACTAAATCATATGAAGAAAACCTAGGCATATCATCAAAACAAATCATAAATAGGGGAACACCTAGGCAAATCATATCTATTGTATACTAAACAAATCAAGCAAACCTAGGCATATCATCAAACCACTAAATCATATGGGGAAAAACAACTCTAACAAGATTATCAAGTAAAATAAAAATGAATAAAAGCAAAGGAGTGTTGATAGTTACCGAAAATGAAGATTGACGAAGTCCGCAAGCAAGGAGGAGCTGGAGGCGACGCCAGGGAGGACCGGGCGATCGTGGGGCGGCGGGCTGAAGAGATGAGAATGGAATGAAAACGCAGGCGGAAGGGGGTTTTTTCGATTTCACCAATGGGGACGGTCGTAATGACCGTCTCCATTGGTGACGATCGGCGACGGTTCACTAAAGACCGTCTCCTTTGATAGGCATAAGGGACGGTTCTCATTAACCGTCCCTTTTGGCCAAGGTAGAGGGGACGGTCAATAAAAACCGTCCCCTCTGGTCGACCACTTTGGTCCATTCCGCAGAGGCGACGCCAACAGAGGAATAATGGGGACGGTCAAGACCGTCCCCAAAGCCCTTCCAGGAGGGTCGAAAACATCCAGTAGCCTGTCAAGGCAGAGGGGACGGTCAATATAACCGTCCCCTATGGTCGACCTCTTTGGTCCAATCGCTAGAAGCGACGCCAACAGAGGACCATTGGGGACGGTCAGGACCGTCCCCAATGCCCTTTCAGAAGGGTCGATAACGTCCAGTGGCCTGCTCAAAACAGAGGGGACGGTCACCTATGACCGTCCCCTCTGGTCGACCTCTTTGGTCCAATCGCTAGAGGCGACGCCAACAGAGGAACAATCGGGACGGTCAGGACCGTCCCCAAAGCCCTTCCAGGAGGGTAGAAAGCGTCCAGTAGCCTGGTCAAGGCAGAGGGGACGGTCACTATAACCGTCCCCTCTGGTCGACCTCTTTGGTCCAATCGCTAGAGGCGACGCCAACAGAGGAGCAATGGGGACGGTCAGGACCGTCCCCAAAGCCCTTCCAAGAGGGTCGAAAACGTCCAGTGGCCTGCTCAAAGAGAGGGGACGGTCACCTATGACCGTCCTCTTTGGTCGACCTCTATGGTCCAATCGCTAGACGCGACGCCAACAGAGGAACAATGGGGACGGTCAGGACCGTCCCCAAAGCCCTTCCAGAAGGGTCGAAAGCGTCCAGTAGCCTGGTCAAGGCAGAGGGGACGGTCATTACTGACCGTCCCCATTGAGTTAATACAGTAGGGACGATAGTCCACCTACAGTCTCCAATTAAGTGGTTATTGGGGACGGTTGTTTGATGACCGTCCCTAAAAAGAGGCATTAGGGACGGTCATTCAAAAACCGTCGCTAGTTGTCGTCCCTAAATGGGGCAATTCCTGTAGTGGGGGATCGAAGATTTGTGTAATTATTTGGTCCCTTTGGCTAGCTAGAAATTGTGTAGTCTTTGAGGGGGCGAGTTTCTACTCCAAAAATGTACTTGAGCATGCTAGAGCCCTCTTTGAATATTGGCAGGTGTAATTACTAACCTATTCATATCATATTTTTTAGATGTCCCTCTAAAGGATGTTCATCCCACCATTTCTCAAAAAAAACCTCCATTTTGTGATTTGAGATTCCATGTCAATCCGTTAGTTGGTCCTCTAGGACTCCTGAGATGGATCCCTTTTTTATATCTTTTTTATACCTGTTGAGTTTAGTTTCCTTTTACCCATGTTATCCAATCCAACAGTGGTTGGAAGTACTATTGTTGACCCGATCAAATATTTATTCATATAATGTTTAGAATTATAAATCCCGATGTATCTCTAATTTTCTACTATCATTCTCTCGTCCAAGCTCTCAGATTGCTAGCTAGTCTTGTCTTCTTGAGCCTCGTTTAAAATGCTTTGTATACATTTTGTAACTTCATGTACTTTTCTTGTGTGATTTTAACCTCAATGGTGGACTATATAATATCTATCCGTACAACTCAAGCCTTTCCTCGATGACCATGGAGCCTAACTTAATGCCTCAGAACTAAGATCCAACTCTCATCCACCTAAGTACCTCGAGCTTGCCTGAATAATCTCTCGTTTAGACAACAAATCTATACCCACTCCACCGTCACCCAACCTTCTCCAACCATGTCGACTAAGACATGATTTTACATACTTTGTCTTGCATTAGTGGTCTCGTTATCGCTTCACTCTCGATGCCTTGGAACCTGATTTTTCACTAGTGTAGTTTGATTTTCATCCAACCCAATTGACCCAAACCACTCACCTAAATATCTGGACTCTAGAATTTGATCAAGTGATGTGTGGCGTTTTGTCGCTCAAATTCAACTCAAATCGAATAATTCCATATCCACTCGAATCGATCAAATACACACTCTGTATCTCGGGTGGGAGTTAGCCTCCATCTACATGTGGGATGGCGTTGATATGAAATCTTAGACAAAAGTGTTCAAGGAACAAGCTAAGGAAGGTATGACTATTATAGGAATTTTTACTCCATAACCCCTATGAACATTGCCAATTATATGACAACCCATGTATTCGTCATGCTTGCTCCACAACCACGGTAAACTTGCTATGTCTTACATCTCTAGTAGTTCAATTTTACATGAAAAAAATCGAATCAAGAGTATGAGCAAGTGTTTGAAAAGGAGTGTTTTTTTACTTCAAAGATGAAGACACAACTGGTTAAAAGTTGGCAATAGAAATACACACTACTATCATCTGCATGCTATGAAAGGAAGATGAAAAATGCCGCATGATATTTCCCAATGGAAAACGGATGGTTTTCTACCAATCAAATTGATATAAACAAAAGATTTGAACAGTTTTGTGCTATTCTCTGTTCGGCTGGCAAAGTAAGGATATAGGATAC